>SADC01000412.1:0-80943 GCA_004194705.1 Ditylenchus dipsaci
AATAGCCCCGGGGGCTATTTTAGAGGAAATACGGTATTTCTCAATTTTTTTTTCAATTTTTCCAAAGTTTTTATACTAGCATGCAGCCCGGGATCTCAGCTTTCAACCGCCATTAACTACCTCACTGAGATATTAAAAAAGTTAGAGAAAAAAAAGTCTTTTATAGACAAATGTTTTGAAAAATTCGGTCCATACAAATACTTTTTGAAATCGCAGAAATTCAGTCGATAGCTTGTTAGAAAGCCGAGATCCAGGGCTACATTTGATGTAAAAATGTTTGAAAAAGTTATAAACATTTGGAGATAAAAACATTTTCACGATTTGACGGGGTAAAAGATAATTTGACGGGTAAAACAATTTGAGCCATTATTTTTGTAGTCTAGAAAACATGTTCGAGTCATTCCTCACTCTTTCGTTTAAAAAAGGTTCAGGGCCAGCGTGACACAATACTCCTTTCTCGTAAAACGCCAAAATTTTAAATTTTCGAGCCAAGTTTGTATAAAAATTATATCGAGCTTTTTCAAAACTCTTCAAGATGCAATTTTCGGAAATTCCCTTCTTCCTAACAATTTTTTCGTAAATTTATAAGATATTGTGTGCAACTTTTGTGTTAAACTTAAAAAATAATGTTAAAAATATTAACTTTGTGTTAGTGTTTTTTATAATCATGTTTTACTAAGCAATAAATTTTTTTCTATTTGGCATAAAAACACAGATACCCGTATTTCCTCTAACGAGGCTGATTTAAACACCTTGTGGGGAGGGGAGATTTCTTTATAAAATATAAAATTGTTCCACCTTTCGAAAGGTACAAGGATTGAAGTGGGGTTAGAAGCGCCGAAGTGCAGGTAAAGACACTCACTTAAAATGCTGTCAACAAGTTAGTAGTACGGGCGATAGCGTAAATCGCAGTTGAATCGGTAACCGGACAATTTGCACTCTTAACCAGATATGTCGCGCGACATTTTGCACCCTGAGCCAAATTTGTTCGCGCGACAATTTGCACTCTAGCGCTTTTCTCACTCTAAGTGATCAAATCCAATATAATGCCTGGCCATCTTTATTAAAACTCCGAAGAATAATAACAAACCAATCATAACATATTCAATCCTCATCCTCGACATCCGATTCCTCAACTTCATCCACATCTGGATTTCTTCCTTTCGCATACCAAAGTGATTCGTTTCAAAAAGCACTAGAGTGCAAATTGTCGCGCGACAAATATATAACGATAATTTGCACTCTAGTGCAAAATGTCGCGACATATTTGGCTAAGAGTGCAAAATTGTCCGGTTACCGTTGAATCAGTGTTTGGAATTTCAGAAAGTGCTCGGACGCTACTGACTTATTGGAAAATATATTTACCCCAGTGCAAACACCATTCTAGTGTCCTCGCGTAAATCTTGAGAACAACTCCTATTTTTTTTGTATTTTGCCTTATTGAATGGGCCTATTAAAAGTACGTAACTTTACCTAAAAAATGAATTTTTTGGACCCCAAATATTTTATTTTTGAGGTTTTTCACGTCAAAATCTTTTTTTGTCCTCAAAAATCAATAAGCGCTGGATAAGATAGAATTTTTGGTAAAAAATGACCAAATTTTACCTTTTTCGGCCTAAATGTGCTTTTTTAACAAAATTGAGTTACGTACCCCGCCGTATTTATAAATTTTTGTTGCTGGCAACCTGAAATACAGTCAACCCCCGCTATAGGAACACCCTCGCTATAGTGACACCCGCTATAGTGACACTCAAGGCGGTCGCGTGGGGTGTCACTATAGCGGGGTTGACTGTAAAATGAAGAACAACAGCATCACACCGACGACATGATTACCCGCAGTTCTAGCCTACGATAGCATCAAATTAAGTCCACTTTTCTATGAATTTCGCCGAGCTGTTGTCCTGCTAAAGTTTGAGACTCAGAAAAATCAGTACATTTCTTGAAACAGTTTTCATTTAGTGAAAAAATTCATGCTGCACACGTGTTTAAACCAGGGCTTCCAGATTGTTTTTAAAAAGGACATTTGTCAAAAAGCACATTTTTGAGTATTTTTCCCCAAAGTTGCTATTTTATCCATTGCTTATCGTTTTTTGATGCCGAAAATAATATTTTGGACTGAAAATTTTAAACAAAAAATAAGATTTTATATTCCAAGTTAGGGACAAATCTTACAGATAAGAACATCTGCAAGCACTAGTTTAAACGCTTATTAGACGCAGAATGAGCCGCTCTTCCTAACGAGCACAAAATTGCAAATCTGTTGTAAATTTTGGAAAAATACACGTTTTTTTCAAAAAATCAGCATTTTTCGAATCCGATATTTGGCCAAAAACAGCCATATATCGGAATTCTACTTCCACTGTCCTAATTGCTACCGCATCCGAAAGAAATTTCATTCTGCGTCTTTTTGTTCAGAAATGTTCACGTGCGAAGTAGGACCAAAAAGCCTTTCAAGTTGGCTAGTCGTCTTAACTATTTTCAGTATTTGACGTGAAAAACTTTCACAAAGCAAACCAGAAATTCTTCACCAGATTCGTGATCAGCGTACCTGATTTGCTGTGAAACTACTCTAAGGCTCCCCTCATACATCCCGCGCAACACGAGTCGCGCAACAAAAGTCATAGGTTCAACAGGAACAATTTTTATTTTCAACACGCAGATTTGCCACATACTTGTGATTATCTAAAACATTTATATAGATTGAAAATTTTTAGTACCAAAATGTTTGCTAGATTCTAGCTCGTATGATATTTGAGTGCATAATTAATGTTCTTGTCCGAGAAAATAAAAATTGTTCCTGTAGAAAACTTATGAAATTTGTGTTGCGCGACTCGTTTGTGGGGGTATGAGTGGGAGCTGAGTAGTTCACAAGCAAATCAGTACGCTGATCACGAATCTGGTGAAGAATTTTGTGTGTTGCCTTGTGAAAAAAGATTCACCTCATAACTTAAAGACATATAGGTCGACTAGCAAACTAAAAGGCCTTTTGGTCTTACTTCCCCATCTTTCAAAATATTGAACCGATTTTATAATGTCGGAATAAAAAAGTGTCCAGCCGTCTTCTGTTAAATTCTGTGTCCCTCATTACGAACGGTTTTTTCGAAAAATCTCGTCTAGTAGAGTCTCTAGTAATACATGTTCTCTCTCGCGAATTCCCGAATGTGTTTTTTCGCCATTCAACACCTAGTCTCCATCATCTCTTCCCTACACTTTTCTCATTTTACTGCAATATCTCGTCTCTCCCTTTTTCCAGTAGCAAAACTCTCTCAGAAAAAACCAAAACATACAATGGAGATACTAAGAAACAATGTCTAGCAAAAAAGGAGAAAAACAGCAAGGAAGAGGGCAAAAAGACAGTTTTTCTATGCCCCACCCTCCACAAGGAATAGAGAGAGGGGAGCCCAGGGAATTCATCCCTCCTTCCCTTTGCTTGGGGGAAGAACTGTTTTCTCAATCACTCCTCCTCTCCTTTGATTGGTCTTCTTGCCTCTGAGACTAACCACCATCCATCCGACTTTAAACTACTACTACTACGCTAGCTGCAGCAAGAAGACGGAGAAACGAAGGATTTGTGGAGGCACACATCCACACAGTTATGCTCCATTCTCGCCTACTACTAGATCTACAGTTATATTCGCAAACAGTGCTGAACTTGCTATATTCGAAGTTCTCTGCTTATAGGTATGCGTTACCGAACTTTAATTATATATTTGGTTCCAGTATACAGTTCAAATGCACTTTTATATTCCCTGCCCCATCCCGGATTTTTTTCGAAAAGTGACCCGAAATCAACTGCCGAACTCATTTTCTGATCAACACGATAAAAGATATATATTCTGGACACTTTCTGAATAAAAAAAATTGAATTTTGTCAAAAATGGAAAATTCCGAGAAGGACTCAAATCAGAATGAACTCAGAGATTTTTGTGCTCAGCTCCAGCAAGAAAAATGTGATAAATCACCCAAAAATGACCCCAAAATACCTCAAAATGACCATTTTCTCCTGAGGGGTGGGCGGGAAAATTTTTTTGACCAAATTCGATGTGTTGAGAAACTGCTTTTTTTTATCGCGTCGTGCGTGCAGAAAAAATAAGCGGGGAGGTGAGATGTGTAAGGGTTACTTACAAAAAATACAAGATAGATGGGAGCTATAGAAACAGAGAACAGAGCTGGGAACAAGCTACAAAGTGCGCTGATTCCCAGCGTTTTGTGGATTTCGACCCAAAGCTAATTTTTTATGTCAAAAAACACACAAAATCCGAAAATCAGCACCTCTTTTTTCATCGGCTTTAAGCCTTTGTTGACTTTGTACGATCAAAAGGTGGGCATGTATACGACTTATACCAACCATCTGAATTGTTAGCCACATCTTTCCCAATGAGTGACCAATCAAAGGCGGTGGTCGTCAATTCCCTGCGATGTTATCAACAACTTCCGGCAGCACTCTCAAATAGAAAAACTAATTGACCAGTATATTTCAACACATCCATGCATTTGGAGGCTGTGCTGCTCATTAAAACTTTGCTTGCCAACACCAAGTCTCCTTTGATGGCTTGCACTCTTGCACTCAAAACAGCTAAAGCCAGCTTACTATACCTGTTCGATGAGCTTATTAGTAGCAGTCAAGTCCCTATATTTGCTGCCGACAATCTGCATGTGCTTCCATGGTTGTGCTGGAACAGGAAGACATTGGTGCCGATAGGCTGTTGCTTCAAGAAATACGCCAACTAAGGCTTTTGCTTCCAAAAATTGCCATGTAAGAAGTGGTTTAGAGACTATTAGTGCTTGCACCAGCAATACTACTTCTAGCTGCAATTCTGCGACTAAACTAGGTGGCGATAGCTCTTTTATTTAGGATTTTTTCGTAAACAATTTTTGTCATATAATATGATTCACTTTGGTAATACACTCGTTGTAAAATTTTCTTTGACAAAAATAACAATGAAGTAATGTTCTTGAAACCTTGAAGGATCATTACCGACTACGGCCACGAGTTTCGGGAGTTCGAATTGGCGGAAAACAGCTTTTTACTCCAAAAAAAATTAATTTTATTACTATTTTCGATGATGTTTTTAGTCAAGGGCAATGTTGTAAATCTTAGAATCACGGCACTGGCACCAGTTCACAACAGCGACCAAAAAATTTCGGCACTGGCACCAGCTCACGGCACCGTGAGATGCAGTGAGCTGGTGCCGCTTACAACACTGGTGACGGGGTTACACAATTTCAAAAAAGTAGTAATTTTAATTTTGTATGAGATTAGCTAAATTTTTTTAATTTTTATGATTCCCGATACATCAAACAAAAGCTGAGGATCTCTTCTTTTCGAAAATTATAAAAGTGGGTATTTTAAATTTAGGTATGGTCTTTTTGCTTTAAAAATCATTTTTATGCAATTTTGAATCGAAAAGGGGCGGGGTAAGGCGATTTTCAGTACCATTTGGGCATCTGTCAGCACAAACTCATGACGCAGATTATTAGTTAAAAATAGTTAGTTAAGCTGCGAAAAATAGACAAAAATACTAATAATATTCATCAAAATAATTGTCTGTTAAGTTCAGGGCTGCTATATGTCCTTTTTAAAAGATATGTCTTTTTCGGGACCCGAAATCATTTTTTATTTTTGAACTTTTAGTCAAAATCTGGCGCTACTGTAATATAACCCCCCCCCCCCAAAAACCCTCCTGTAATTACCCCCCCCCCCTACAATAATTTAGGCTTAGAAATTAGGCTTAGCCCTTAGGCTTCGGGTCTTAAGCATTAGATTCGGGGATAACACGTAATAATTTCACCAATTTTCAAAAAAGTATGGTTTTTGGGTACCTGAAAAATTATTAGGGGGGGGTATATGACAGTAGCGCCCAAAAATTTTTTTTTTCGCTTCAAAATGGCAATAAGCACTAGATAAAATACAATTTTTTCATTCAAATTTCCTTTTTTGCCAAATGTTCTTTTTTTAAAAATTTTTAGATGGCATCCCTGGTTAAGTTTTTAAATTTGACAATTTAACTACTGTCTATTTTCATGACTGCAAACGACTTCATACCTTTTTTGTTTGAAATTTTGTATCTATAAATAATAATGAAAAAGAAATGAAAAATTGTGTGTAATATTCCTTACACTCCTCGAGATATTGGTGAGCAGTGTGGAGATCGATAAGACAGACTGATATCTAGCTACTATAGTAATATTTATGTAATGTCAAGGAGTTTTTTTCTTCAAATATGCTGCTAGACTAAATGATCAAAAAAAAGAGAAGAAACGGCATTTTTTCATCTTGTATCTTCTTGTTGTCAAACTTGTCACATTGGCACACCTTTGTTGCTGCGCCAAAATAGTGTGAGCTGTATAAAGCGGTGGGAGATAATTATAGATCTCTGGAATATAGTTTAAAACAAAGAGAAGAAGGAGTAAGTCACAGCGGAATTAACTTGTCAGCTAATATTTTACAGATAAATTTCTTTAAATTATTAGATCAAAAGCCGAAAATTGGCGCTACTCGGTTTTACCACCCACCCCCATATATATTTTTGAGAGCACCACAAGAGCACAACTCTGTTCCCCCACCAAAGAGTATAAGTTCTCTAAAGGGGGGAACCTCGCGAACATGTTTTCCCACTCGTAAATTAGAGTTCGGTCTCATGGATAGCCAGCATGCGCCCATAGGCCAAAAAGTTGGAATGAGAAGGCTAGTAAAATTTTGAAAACCGCAGGGGGACAAAGCTATTTTTGAATTTCAAAGGGGACTTTTCGGGTCACAGGTTCAAATACTATTGGGTGCACACCTTTTTTTACTTTAATTTTTTAATTTCCCCTGCTCTAACAACTTTTTTAGATAGCTAAGAGAATGATGATCATTGTGACACCCAGATTTTTAATAAAAGTAGGCAAAAATAGGATGTGCACCCAGTGGTATTCGAACCTGTGACCTAGCAACGCGTGTATAAATCCCCCACTTAAATTCGAAAATGCCTTGGTCCCCCCCTCCCGTGGGTTTTTCAATTCTTTACTAGCCTTCTCATTCTAACTTTTTGGCCTATGGGCCGAGATCTCAACGAATTTGATTGAAAGTCGGATAATGGCTATCCAATGAGACCAAACTCTAATTTTCGAGTGGAAAACATGTTCGCGAGGTTCTTTGTGAATGAAATGAACTTTCTTCCATCCTTAGTCAAATTACTTTTTTTTAATGTACTTTTTTGGAAAAAAATCTGAAAGCCCTGGCAAAAACAAGTTCGCGAGGTTTACTTGTAAGCCAAAAATGGTTTGAGAACTCATAGTCTTTGGGGTCTATGGCTAGATAACTCATTTTCTATATGTTTTGCGATTTTACGATATTTTATTTTCGTAGAGATATGAAAGACGGATTCTTTGTTTAATTGTCTTCGACCTTTTTATCCCTCTTTCTACACAACTCATCCAATCATCTTCTTGCAATGTGTTGTCTGACCTGGTGCTCTTATGCTTACAGTAATCCAATGAGGCTCTTACTAAACTCTTTTCCTCCTCCTCTTCTTGGAAGTGTGTGTGATAATAAAGGTTTTTGGTGGTGCTGGGTGGCTGGTGATGGATGGTGTCTCAGGTTGGTTGATGACAGTCGATAATAATCTCTTCCTCTTCCGCCGCCAAATTAATAGTGTTTGCCTCCTCTTCCACCTCCTTCACTCCCGAGTAAGGCGAGAGAACCGAGAATAAACTGGTCTATCTACTAACTCAAATCAAACCATTTTCCTTGGTTTGATTGATAGAGGCGAATGAATTGCGTGGAGGGAACGACCACAGCCTCCTTTTCTATCCTTCCAACTATTTATTTTTTTCTTTCTAGATAGGGCAAGTCTTTTATCAATGATTTAATATATACACACACACTTCTGCACTCACCCTCCCTAACTTTTTTTGCTGAATATGCAAATTAAACAAAAAACAAACAAGCAAAAAACCAAACAAAGCATTTATTTGTAAGTTTTTTGTGCGCCTAGCTAACTTTTTTTACAAAAAAGTAAAATATTACTCAATATTCGAATGTTAAGTTGAGATATAAAAGATACACATGTACAGGGTGGCGCGAAAAAACGTGAGAGTTTTGAAACTGTTTATTTCCATGATTTTATTTCTAATGTTATGCATGTGATCAACTAAATTGTGGCTAAGATAAAGAGCTTTCAGACAAAAAAATTGCCTCGATTCGACAAAAAGAGTACTGAAATTGAACTTATCACCGTTGCAAAAGAGTCATTTTAACTCTTTTTGCATCGGCATCTCTAGAAAAAAAATGCCTTGGTCCCCCTGTTGAATTTTTTGAAAAAAAGTAAATTTTTATTATTGCTGAACTTATTTTATGAAAAAATGATTAAAAGTGTAAAAAGTACTTTTCAGGACTTTTGAAGAAAAGAATTAAGAGAGAAAAAAAATTTAATTCTTTTTTTTTTCAAAAAATTCATTACGGGGAACCAAGACATTTTTTCTAGAGATGCCAATCGAAAACAGCCAAAATAAACTCGATTTCAGTAATCTTTTTTGTCGAATCGAGGCAATCTTTTTTTTGTCGGAAAGCCTTCATCTTAGCTACAATTTGTCATATGACATGCATAAAATTAGAAATAAAATCATGGAAATAAACAGTTTTCAAAAGTGTCACGTTTTTCACGCCACCCTGTATATTCTCGATAGGAAATGGCAGTTTAAATTTCATACTTTTCAAAAAGTGCATGCCCGGTGGGACAAGGTCGTTAAGGTCGTTTTTGGACCACATTTGTGGACAACTCCGTTTTGCAATGTCGGACAAACTTGTGCAGAATTAAAAGTTGGATTAGCATCATCAATATCAGAATTTCTAAATTATTTCAAAAATGCCCTAAAATGAAGATGGACAATTTTCGAAAAAAAATGGCACATTTTGACGGAAAATGACTAAATTGTAGTTCTGCACTTTATTCAAAAATTTTGAGTTGCGTATTCTGGAAGGAAAGGAGTTGCATACACTTAGGAAAAAAGACAAACAAAACCGATTTCAGGCTCAACCCGATTTTTCAAAGTTTGTATTATGTAAATTGAGTTTTACAAATTATGCACATTTGGCTAGATCAAGCTGTAAGGGTCTCTTTTTCGGCTGATTTTTGCACAAAGAGGCTTTGTTTGGAGTGCCTGAACTATTCTTTGTTGTTTATGATCTGCTTGAAGGAAAAAGAGCCTCTCAATATGTTTGGTTCATTATGTGTGAAGCTTTGTTGTGAGGAATGGTTTACTCCTCTTCCACATATCATTTTTACGAATCAAAGTGATAAATTAAATACAGGGACACACTCATATAAACATTATGCACCTCTTTTATAGCAAAATGAGTCTATGTGCCGACAATGCAGTAGATATAATTACACAAGAGAAATAAAAAACAAAATAAATTTTCTCGCAATCAAAAGCTGTAAAAATTTCGAATCACGGAAAATTACTTTAGATAGAACGAAAAATTGCCTCTTTTTTCTTTTCGGTCAGAAATTGCCACCGAATGAATATCTAATAAATAAATAAAATGAGCTATGAAATATAAATGGGTTCAAAACACGAAAAATCGGTTTTTTCTCGTAATAATATTTTTTTTAGTAAATAATTCAAAAACACAATTTTTGCTTGATTCTCCATGTAGTTTCCGTCCTTGTCTGTAGATGGCCTGTGGATGAGCAAATACTAAACTAAAAAGAAGAAACAAGCAAAATTGTATTTATAATATATTTTAAAATATTGTAGGCGAGGAAAATCCATTGGGAAAAACAGGAATTTCGAAAATTGCCCGAGAAAACAACACCCCAAAAAGTTCGTTCCCGCCTAGGGTCCGACACTCTTCTACCCCGATTCTCAAAAACTTTTGGCGGATCTTTTTGTATTTTTATTGAAATGTCGCCCCTAAAATCTGAATTCTTGCCGCTTTTTAATTATTTCTAGCCCCGTTTTCAAATTTCAAATAAAAAAAACTGAAATGTTGCCCCTTTTTCTGAAATGTTGCCCCATTTTAATCAAAATCGGGTAAATTCCTCCGATTTCTCATCGAAGGCGCCAAATCGGAGAAATTCACCCGATTTTTGATTAAAAAGGGGCAATATTTTGGAAAAAAGGGGCTAGATTTCAGTTATTTTATTTGAAATTTGAAAAAGGGGCAAGAAATAATAAAATAGGGGCAAGAATTCAGACTTTAGGGGCAACAATTCAATTGGATCCGTTCCTATTTAACGGTCTGGTCTCAAATATCGCGGTTATTCCGATTTTGCGAATCGTTTTGCAGAATCATGAAACTTTTTTCTCTGAAAAAAGCAAAACCTCGATTTAAACGGCACCATTTTGGATAAAAAGTGTGTCGTTGAAACGAGCATTTGTTTTTTGGATAGAAAAAAAACAATCATCAAAATCGGAATATTTGGGACCAGATCATTTAAAGAGAACGGTAGAAAATTTGGGTAAAAAAGTGTCGGACCCTATGCGGGAACGAACTTGAGAGGGTGACGTTGTACTAAAAAATTGTCACTTTTCAATTTCATAATTAATATTTGTTCTTAAATTTGTCTAATAGGCGGTGATAGAGCAATGCAATGTTTTTACACTATTAGTTTCAGGATTGACTTGAGCAGAATCCATAGTTCCTCTCTGCACGCTAACAATAACCATCTAAACACACCTGTGAAACAAGTGGAAGAGGTGTGCAATGGACAAATCTCTTTAGCTACCGCTTCCGGCATGTGTCTTACCTCAACCCCCATGATCCCCAGTCAATGCTCCCAGCCGTTGACCCTGCTAGCCACCTCCTTCAACACTGTTTCAACACCCACCAAACGAGTGAGCAACAGTGGCGGCAGGAGATTGGACCAGGCTGTGCGAAAGTTGACGGACAGGCTGGAGGCACGATTGGACACTACAAATTGCAGTGGAGAAGGGCATGAGGACAGAGCTACTCCCTCACACAGCCACAATACAAGCACCACATCTGCTGCCAGCAATGACGCTGCTGTCAATGACCAAAACAGGTAGGAATTCGATCTAATTTACTGGAGCACTTGAACCTGAGCCGCTTTCCACCCCCAGTCAAATCAGCTTGGGGTACCAAAGCATTTTTTTCAACTTTAGGCTAAAAAATAGTTCAGTGAAAAATTTTCGAAAAAATTGCTTTGATCCTCTGAGCTGATTTGACTGGGGGGAGCTCAGGTTCAGATTAGCCAATTTAATTTATTTTTTTAAACTTTTTTTAATTCCTTCATTGCCTTTTTATTTATGATACAAATTTCAGTGATGATGACTATTACTACTATTCTACCCATGACAACCAGACAGAAAATAGTGCACAGCCTACAGAGACAAAGCTAGCTATGAATAAGAGCTCAATGGTTCTACCCAACAGTTCTGCCAACAAGGAAGCCAATGCCGAAGAAACAGATGGGGAGGATGAGCAGGACGATATCAACAGAATCTCCAGTTTGGCTAAGCAGCAATTGGATACACGCAACAAACGGTGGGTTAACTTTTTACTATTTTTAATTTCATAAAAATCACATTTTATTAAAATTCATTTGTTATCCTCATTGAGTAAAAATGTGAATACGAAACAGTAAAAAGAAATTTTGAAACAAAAAAAGTAATTGCATTTTAATATTGTTTAACCTAGAAATTGATTAAGCTTTCGAAGCAGCAGACAAACTGCAGCTTGAAAGAGCAAAAGACTTTTAACAACTATATTTGTCTTTGATTTTTCATGTTGTAAAGATGCGATATACCGTATGACCTCCATTAATTACCCACCCTCTTATCGAAAATCGTGTTTTTGGCATTGTGTTTTTGACCCACTTTTCTTTTTGACCCACTTAGACCACTCTCAGGCTAACTACACCCATTTTCTAGCTCACCTCACTGGCTACGAATTGAGCGGGAATTTGTTTAAGAGCAGTCTGCAAAAAGTGGGTCAAAAACACAATGCCAAGAACACGATTTTGAACAAGGGGGTAAGTATTATTCGAGGCTATACGGTACAGTAGAGCCTTTCATTAACATACGTCCCAAAAGTTCGTTCCCACCTAAGGTCTGACACTTTTTTTATCTACATTTTTTTCAAATTTTTTCCAGTTCTGTTTTGACAGTTTGGTTCCAAATATCGCAAGGACTACGGTTCTGCCGATCGCTTTTGCAAAAAACCATGATTTTGACATTTAAAAAGCAAAAACTCCCAATAACATACACCTGCTTTGGATTTAGGTGTATGTTCATAGGCGTACCCAGGGGGAGGGGGAGGGCTAGCTGGGCTATAGCCCTTCCCCTCCCGTCAGAATTTTTTTAGCCTTTTTTTCGTTTTTATCAGCCTTATTTTGATTTTTTGGCCAGTTTAGCCCCCCCCCCCCCCCGTCAGAAAATCCTGGGTACGCCTATGTGTATGTTAATGGGAGTTTTTTGCTTTTTAAGTGTAGAAATCATTGTTTTTGCAAAAACGATCGGCGAAATAGGAATTCTTGCAATATTTGGAGCCAGACTGTCAAAACAGAATTGAAAAAAGCTTGAAAAATGGGGCTAAAAAAAGTTTCGGACCCTAGGCGGAACCAACTTTTGCGACGTATGTTAATGAGAGACTCGACTTTAATACTTTCTGGAGTAGGGGTTACAAGCATCTTATAACGATTGTGCAGTGAGAAATTTTTATTAAAATAAACGTGCCATTTTTATCATATCATAACAAAAATCTCGAGATTTTCCTCCGATTACAAAAGCATTCGTCCTCTTCAAATGCCCTCTCAAGCAATTATGTCGAGAACATTTTTGCCCTCCAAAAACGATCTAACTCTCACTTTATTATACAGCGTTTTTTCCAACGGCCTTTCCAATCAACAGATCTCACAAAGATAGCAAAGGCAGCAATAAAAAGCTTGCCGAGCCCTCTAATCAACCTCTTTAACGCAGCCTCTCTTTTGTTTAATCTTGTGCAATGACCTCATTGCGGTCGTTCTCTTGTTGGGTCAGCTCTCGTATTTCTCGCCTTTTCCACCAACCACCTTGCCACCACCATCAACTATAAAATTGTGATGGAATGTGTGATGAGGTGTCCTTGTGGGTTTTAGCCGTAACTCGGCGGTTTGCCTCCAATTGCATTAGCGCCAGTTTTGGATAGGAGAGAGGGTTGTTGCAGTAGTATTATTATTATACAGCAGCCACCTACTGCTCGAGAGTGTAGGGGAGGAGAGCCGACAGGTCATGGGGAGTGATGGATTGGAGGGGCAAGCCAAAAGAGGAGGCAAGTCTTCATCAACTAAATACAGCAAATTATTTTGGTCGAGGAGAAAAAACACGAAGTTAGTACTCTTGGCAGTATAGAAAATTGAGAACAAAGAAGGGTATTAATTTCGAAAAATGTACCGTATTTCCTTCTAAAAGTAGCCCCCTGACTCAAAAAGCTAAAAAAGACAGTTTGCACCGGCGCGAACTGTCCACTTGGTTATTTTTGAGTATAATACCTATTTTTATGTAATTTTTATGATTCTAATCGACCTTAGCATCCACAATTTCCTCAGGAATCCGTCTCCGTCAGCAGAATTCCAAAAAAAATTAGTTGTCTAGATGTGAACTAAAGTTGAAAACATCGAAAAAGGTGTATTTTTAAACTTTAGCTCATATTTCGACAATCGAATTTTTTTATACATTCTGTTGACGGATTCGGATGCCTGAGGAAATTTCGGCTACTGAAATGAATTAAAATAAAATAAAAAACATGAAAACAGGTATTTATGCTAAAAAGTAGCCAAGCGGACAGTTTGCACCTGTGCGAACTGTCCTATGTCCGATTCAAAACCATGTTTTGGCATTGTGTTTTTGATCTATTTTCGATCACTTCTCTCAGGCAAATTACCAATTCTATTGATATCTCATATTTCTGGCTACAAAATGAATGGTAACATGCCTGAGAGCAATCTTCAAAAAGTGGGTCAGAAACACAATGCCAAGAACATCATTTTAAATCAGGAGGGGACTACTTTTTTCAGTGAATACTGGTCGAGAGTATCACGTACAGTAAAACCTCGATTTAACGGCCACCTTGGGACCGATTCTAGGCGGCCATAATATCGAAGGGGCCATTGAATCGAGGTTTTATTTATTCATTTTTGATCAAAATCAACCAATGGAAAATCTCGGAGGGAGACGTTAAGTTGAGGTTTGACTGTATTTCACTTTTTGGAAATTCGCCGGTTGTTATCCAGGTAGAAAACAGGGTTTTAGGTGACAGACGGACATTAGAAAAAAATTTACCCAAATTTGACTTTTCACATTGGTCGCACGAGGTTAAAAGCCATAAATTAGTGTATTCTGGTGGTCACTAAAGCTCGGCAAACAAGACTATATGCATTTTTGACCAGGAGCCTCGCTCGGATTGGAGGCTAAGGTAAGGAAAGCCTATCAAGGACAGCATCAATTCCTTTTGTTATGCAATTACCAGAATTAATTGTGAAATGTTTTCATATTTGGTGTTGATTGGTGTTTCGGCCAGTGTTGTGCAAGCTTGTAAAGTGCACAGAGGGTATGAGTTAGCAGCCAATCAAACAAAGAAAGAGGAGTCAAATGTGGTGAATGGAAAAATCCTACTTTGCTGTTTTTGTCTTCTTTTAGTTGTGCGAGCACAAAAAGCAGGCAAGCTATTGGAATGGAGGGATGCTGCTGTTACTCCACTTTCTGTATTCTTAGTTCCTTTCATTCATTCAAAAACACTCATACAGGGCAGATTGATAAAAGCGATAGTGGCAAAGTGGCAATGGTTTTGGTAGTGAGGAGGAAAAATGAGGGACTAGCAATCAATTACATTTATGGTTCTGTTGCACTGATCAAAAAAAAAAAAAAAAAAGGCCTTAGAATTCCCTCACTCAGGCCTCCGAATTCGTAAAATCATAGGAAGTTGACATCCAAAGCTACACCACAGTGACAAAATTGAATAATGCGCAGCGAAATGGCGGATAAAAAACTAAAATTAAAAATCGCAACAATACTGCTGGTCAACCATGGGTCTCAAAATAAATAAATAAATTAATAGTAGACCACTCCAAGTTTTGTGTTTTTTCGAATGGGTTTTAGAGCCATATTTTGTCGACAACTCGGTATTGCGATGTCAGACAAAATTTTGCAAAATTAAAAGTTGGATTAGCATTACAGTCAAACCTCGATATAACGTACCCCTATTTTAAAATAAGGGGTACGTTATATCGAGGTTTTTCTTTGTTTTAGCCAAAAATATATGATTTTTGAAAAACGATCGGCAAAATCGGAATCCTTACGATATTTGCGACCAGACTGTTAAAACAGAATTGACGAAAAAGTTTCGGAATAGGGGTAAAAAAGGTGTCGGACCCAGCTGGGGAACGAACTTTTTGGGGGTACGTTATATCGAGGTTTGACTGTATCAATATTAGAACTGATAAATTTCGTCAAAAACGCCCTAAAAACAGTAATGGAAAAGGAAAAAACTATCAAAAAACGTTGATTAGTTTTTTATTGCATTTCGATTTTTATGCCATTTTTGAAACAATTTAGAAATTTTATATTGATATTGTCAATCCAACTTTTTATTTTGCACAATTTTGTCTGACATCTCAACAGCGGGTTGTCAATAAAAAATATGGCTCTAAAACCACATAAGAAATACGATTTGAGCTACCCTTTCGTGTAGCTACCACCTGTTTATCAGCTTTCCCCTTTTGACTAAATTGGTATGAAAATATTTGATCTTGCTCATGAGGTTAAATTTCTTGTAAAAGGTGGCTAAAAGTATTAATGCTATTAAAGCCAATATTTCAGCAAGCCAAAAAAGAGCCTACAGAACCTGAGCATCACAAGTTGCAATGCCTCTTCTGCACCACCTTCTTCCAATGGACTACAATTCGACAGTGCTGATCTTTCAGAGGATGATGAGCTAAGTTTTCCACCCTCTGAGAGTTCCTCCATGATGGCCAAGGATGAAATCAGAGGAACTAAGGATTCAACGCCATCCAACGATGATGACGGTTGGCCTTTTAAATACCTATTCAACTCATAAAAAATAATTTTAGGCACTGAAAAGCCTTTTTCATGTTCCCATGTTAACTGCCACAAAAAATTTACAAACAAATTTTTGTTGAAGAAGCACCAATTCATCCACACTGGTTTGAGACCACATGCATGTCCCTTTTGCAACAAAAGGTAATTTGATTTTTATTTTGATTTTATATAAAAAATCGGCTCTATATGTGTTTGCACCCCTCCCAAAATAAACTTGCTTTGGCCCCTGTTGTTTTTTCAACTTTTTTTTAAAAAGTAATATAAATTGTTGACTTATCTTTATCAGAAGGGCACGCCCTTGGGCAAGTCTTCAGGGCAAGTTTTCAGGAACATGTTTGAGCCGGTTCTAAGACACGCTTGCCTATACTTAAAAGATGGGGAAAAACCATTAAAATAGCTTCGCTGGCGCAGTGCGCAAGCGTTTGTATTTTGTGGTCCAAAATCGTGCACAGGTTCGATCCCACGTGGTGACATGCTATTTATTTTGGCTTGTTTTTGACCAGTTTTAGGGGTAATTTGGGTCGCTGATTCCGAATGTGGTATCGAAAAAATCTAATTACATCTAAAACTGGCCAAACAAGCCAAATAAAATAGTGCTGATCTTTCGTGGGATCAAACCTGCACACCATTTTGGGCCGAATAACACAAACGCTAACGCACTGAGCCACCACGGCCACTTTTTCGAACCTAAATGGCTTTTCCCTCTCTTTAAAGGACCATTGACGTCAACAAAAATAAGAATTTCGTAACTTTAATTAGCAGAGGACAGCTTTTTACTACAAAATTCCCGAAATTTTGATACCGAATTTTCGCTGTAATATACAGAAATAATCGCTTAAAGGACCATACTTGTTGATGACAATGGGAATTTGGCAAATTCAAATGCGCGCGGGACACTTTTTTTAGTGCTGCGTGCGATGCGATATATCGCATCGCAAACATCGCAACATCGCACGAAATTTTGCCTTAAACATCGCATCGCAACATCGCATCGCAAAGTTTTGAAACATCGCAAAATCGCATCGCAAGTCCTCGGACCCAAAAACATCGCATCGCAACATCGCAAAAACACAAATGCGCAGCACTACTTCTTTTTACTCCAAAAATACTTTTTTAATTATGTATTGCTGGTAATATCAAGATAAAAAAGGAAGCTCTATATAAGTGGCCTACGTGGCTCTGTGGTATAGTGGCGTTGTGTGGTGATTGTCGACCTCAGGTTCTATTCCTCTGTCTACCATGTAATTTTTGATCATTTATGTTAATACCAGTGTTCTCAATAGTCAGAGGCAGAATGGAAAGTCAGAATGAAATTCAAAAATTCTGACAGTCAGAAAGCGCGGGAAATTATTCTGACTGTCAGACTTTTTCTGACTCTCAGAAATGACGATCAGACAGGGAAAAACAGCGTGATTTGATCGATTTTTTTTCTGACTCTCATTTCTGACAGTCAGAATAATTTCCCGCGCTTTCTGACTGTCAGAATTTTTGAATTTCATTCTGACTTTCCATTCTGCCTCTGACTATTGAGAACACTGGTTAATACATAATAAATTATTTAAAAAAAATATTTCGGAGTAAAAAAAGTGTTCCGCGCGCATTTGAATTTGCCAAATTTCCATTGTCATCAACAAGTATGGTTCTTTAAACCTGGATTTATATATCTTTAAAATTTTATGATAATAATCAGTTTGTGGGTCTATGTACATTCTTAGACCATCATATTTTTTTGCATTAAAATGATTTAAAAGTGTGAACAAATGGGTTTTATGACTTAAAGAGGACTGATGCAAGTTTTTTTGGGATAAGTACGAATATTTTAAGAACAGTAATCATCATACTGACCATCTACTAAATTATGAATTTCAGGTTCAACCGAAAAGACAATCTGCTGAGGCATAAGAAGACCCATCTAGCCAATGCTCTGCTACAACAAGACGGTGGCAGGAAGCGCCACAATATGCTCTATGGCGTTTCTCAAGAAGATGCTGGCTTGGATGTCTTTTCCACCCTTGATCAGTCAATGTCAAAAAAGAAAAGAGAAAATCAAGCACAAAACCTCACATCAACAGTGTAGACATGGAAAATGCTAATGATAAGAAGTGTGAAATTAAGGCAGAGAGTTTGGTTGAGAATTTAGAGATGGCCTGTCTGTGAAAATTCATGTTCTGTCACCTACTTTTTTGTTTCAATAGCCATTTTGAATTTTTAGGCGTCAAAAAATTTTCTGAGCATACCGTATTTCCTCCAATTACAGCCTCCTCCGCCTGATTTAGGGTACAGGTCGATTCACCGTCACAATTTTCACAGTCAGCGATTTTAATCGTCGTTTCAGTTTCACAGTTGATAAAAATTAATTTATTTGACCTCGGCTTGGTCGGTCAGTATTTTTTGACCATTAGAATGTTGATCGCTGATCAAAAGTAATTTATTAGCTCAGTAAAAACAGTTTGGTAAAATATGTTAACGGTCAAAAGAATCAATTTTTTCAAACTGAAACGAGGGTGAAAATGGCTGACGGTGAAAACTGTGACGGTAAATCGGCCTGAACCCCTAATTTAAAATCGTATTTTTGGCATTGTGCTTGTAACTAAGGCCTTTTTGGCCTTATTAGGCCTTATTTGAGGTGGGGCCTTATTTTTCAACACCTCTCAAGAGGTGGAGTCTTATGAGAAGGTGGGGTGTTGAAGACTTCTCTCAGGCAGTGTTTGGACTTTCAGAAAAGGGTCGTACTCGTACTTCGTACTGCTAAATTTCAACTGTCGTACTTCGTACTCGTAGAACGAAAATTTTAAGCTCGTACATCGTACCTCTAAAATTTCTTCTCGTACCTCGTACCACAAAATTTTTTCTCGTACTTCGTACTCGTACTTTGTATAAAAACGGATTAGGTATTCAGGGAATAATTTGAAAAAAAAAATGTTTGCATTGTCTTTTTTATTGAAAGACATTAAGATCCGGCTTTTTAGTAGTAAAGCGCCAGGATTTTATATTTATATTTATATACTTTTATTTTAGTTCGTACATCGTACTCGTACTTCGTACCTCCTAAATTTCTTCTCGTACTTCGTACACGTACTCGTAGTACGAGTAGGTGTACGAGTACGAAGTACGAGTACGAGGTCCAAACACTGCTCTCAGGCACAACCCCATCATTTTTTTAGCATGTGAGGTGAGCTAGAAAATGGGTGGTAACTCGTTCTAAAAGGGCTATACTATATAATTCACAAATATGTCCAATACCTTTTTATTTTCATTTCTAAAATATTTTGGCAAATTTTATTGGTCAATATAGTCTAGTGAGCTGTTAGAATGCTTAATCTGCCGCTTTCTAATTTAAAAACTAATATGGAAAATAACTTTTGTCACTACAATGAGCAACTATGAGCCCTATTTTGTTAAATAGACACCTATCATCACAACTCATTCAGGAATCTCTGTGCCTTTTTTTGAAAGGGTCTTATTCTTACATAATTATTGCTGCTGTTATGGCCATTTTGTATGATTTTTTTTCAAGCTCAATTTTATGATTCCTAGTAACTTTTACTGCATCACAATGTTGCCTTATGCATTTTCAAATAACTGGTCATCGTTTGCTTACTCGGAACTATTTTTATTGGTAGCCCCCTGGCTCTGTGCGTGAGTATTTTGGCTTGCTGTAATGAAGAAATATGATCTTTTGCGGGCCTATCAACAACAATAGTTGCATTTAGATTGTGTAAAGTTTTTATGTATGATTTTTGTCACTTTCTGCGATTCTTTCCTTTTTTGGCGATTTTTGTGCATACTTTTACTTATCTGACACTTGCCATTCCTATTGTTGATCACGTTCTGATTTGTTAAAATTAACGTTAATAACTATGTTTAATTTTTTTTATTAATTTAAGCCAAAAATAAATCATAAAAAAGTAATGGTTGTATGCATGCTTGCACATTTCAGAAAATAGGGAGCCAGCGCCAGGCTTTTCAGAGTTTCGGCGCCGGCGCCGTGGCGCCAGGGGGAAATTAGCGGTACGTGACAAAATCCCCCGCGCCGAAATCCCCCGGGCCAAAATCCCCCCACCCAAAATCCCCCGCCCATAATCCCCCGCCCATAATCCCCCCGCCCATAATCAACCCGCCCGAAATCCCGCGCAACAAAAATCCAAAGTAAGGACTGTTACTAATATAACCAAATTTTATAACAACAATTGAGAGATTAACGGAGAATGAAAGGCAACTGATTACTGATCCATGATGAAGTTTCTAGCCAGCCCTCTGAGATATTCAATGAGATTTCTTCTTTCAAACAGCAGAACCAGGCTCAAGATTCTTTTGTCTGCATCCAGATAGATCTTTCTCTTCCTTGGCGCTGAGTGTCCCGCAATGCATTGCTCATAGGCGTGGTCTTACAGTTTCTGGATCTTCTTGAGTTCTTCGAGAAAGCGACCAAGTGACGGATGATCCACATCGAGATAAGTTTGGAGACGGCGATGAGAGGCTTCTGCAAAATTGTTCGTTCGATCTTCGCCGTCCACAGTTCTTTGATAGCATGACCATAGTTGCGCGGGAAACACAGCCAGACGCAAGATTGTGCCTGAAATATAAGTTATTATTTGTTTTGATTAACACAAAATACCCACCAACATAGTAAGTAGAGAACCATGTGATGACAGGCAGAAGAGACGGTTCTTGGCGCAGCAGATAACTTTGGAGCTCATGGAAACATTCAAGGACTGACGGAAGCGGCACAAAGGCAAGCCACATGAGCATTCTGGATGTGACGGCAAAGTTAGTGTTGGCATCCTTGTAACGATTCATCAGTCCGGCTTCACCAATTTTCTTTTTGAAGTTCTTCAGCATATGGAAGAAGCACCCGTTAATGTTTGACCCTGAAAAATGCAAATTGTTTTGACAAAAGATTAAAAGATACCAGCCTGGAAAGTGTTCACCGAGCACTTGAGTTACTGCCAGCTCATAATCGACGTTGAAGTTGGTTGGTTGGAATTGCGGAGCGAGAGCCAAAATCATTCTGAACATCTTTTCGTAAATTTGTCGATTCTTGTTCTTCAGCAGCACATAGAAGATCGGGAAAACAAATTTGCCACCACCAGCAACGACACTTTCCTTTTCGGCCAAGACGACGTACACCTAAAATTAATTGGTTGGAATTATTTGGTTGAAACTTTATTTACCTGTGTGAATGGAGCTGGAGTGATGCTAAATGTCCCGTCCATATACACATTGACCATTTCTGCTGCCCATTGCAAGTTCTGCTGGCGACCAAAGATTATGATCCTGGAAATAAATAATAAACATTCAGCTAACAAACATTAAATGATTTAAAGACCTGTCAGGATCAGCAACATGTTCTCCAGAGTCGGCAAGCACAAAGAGTTCTCCACCTTATCCGTAGTAGCGATGGTTTTGTGGGATCCTGATTTCTTCGACTGCATTTGCTTGTAGCAGTTGAATTCCGTTTCGACTTCGGACTCTTCCTGCCATCTTGCGGACTGCACTCTTGCTTAGATCTGACGACACACTTTCCGAAAGACGTTGAAGAGCGTTGCTGAATATTTGGATCGGTTTCTGAAACAAAAATATTAAGACCACATCACCATATGCAAACATACCTCTTGTGTGTCCACGGCTCTTCGTTTTATGCTTGATTTGATGATGGCCAAGCCAGGAGCAGCAGGATTGATGGCATGATTGTGAGCGACGATTGTGTTGTGCGGCAAGAACTTGACGAAATGATCTCCTTCCACCAGCGTGTGCAGACGAGTCCGGCATCCTCCATCGCTTGACTTGTGCTTGTCACAACTCCAGAACTGCTTTGCACCATTTGGTTTGCTCAGTTTCTGCTTGACGAAAAGGAATCCATCGTATTCAGCTTTCTTGTTGTTTTTCTGCGAGTCGATCAAAGTGACAAAATTCTAAAAATATAAATATAAATTTGCCAAATTGATATAATTAAAAATTACTTGACGGCGAAACTCTGCAAGTCTGATGGGACCAAACACGTTGACTGCTGGCTCTTCTTCACTGCTGTAGTAGTCATCCTCATCACTGTTTTTCTGCACTGCCTCTTCGACGACTTGAACAACTGGAGCGGCGGCGATTGGAGCTGGCTAACGCACGGAGTTTTGGCAGATTTGCATTAAGACGTTTGGATCCATCCCAAGAACTTGACTGAGCGCACCAAAATTGACTTGACCAAAGCGCTCCATTGTGAGAATTCCTGAAACAGTAATAACAATAAAAAATCGGGAGCAAAAAATTAACACGACAACCAAACAAACAAAAATGGGCTCTGATTTTTTTTGAAGCAAAAAAGCCAGCAAAAAACGCGGCCATTCCAAAAATTTTTTTATGAATTTTTGGTGCGGGGGGATTTTGGGCGCGGGGATTATGGGCGGGGGATTATGGGCCCGGGGGATTTTGGTGCGGGGGATTTTGGTGCGGGGGATTTTGGGCGGGGGATTTTGGGCGGGGGATTTTGGGCGGGGGATTTTGGGCGGGGGGATTTTGGGCGGGGGATTTTGGGCCCGGGGGATTTTGGCGCGGGGGATTTTGAGCGTGGCCGGGAAATTAGGGCGCAAATTAGGGCGAAATTCAATCAAGAATAAGGGCGCCGGCTCCAACGCCGGTATTTTTGTCTGTAAATTGAGTTTTTATAATAAAATGTAAAATTTCATCTCAATAATACTCAATTAGTAACAAAAATTCAAAAAAGTTCTGAAACATTTTTCAAAAATTTTGAAAAAACCTTTCCGAAAATCTCGGGCGCCGGTGCCAGCTGTAAAAAACACAAGGGCGCTGGCGCCGGGCGCGTGAAAAATCGGCGCTGGCACTTTGGGCGCCCGTGCAAGTATGGTTGCATGTATTTTACCCCGTTAATTTTTTAAAACATTTCGCAAAATAAAAAAAATTGGCAGGTTAAATAAATAATTTGACGGGATAGTAGAAGGACCGGTGTTGTGATATGGCTTTTTGCAAAAGATCAATTTTTCTCATTGAAAAATGATCAAAATTTAAGTCTTTCCATTTTTAAAATCCGATTATGCTTTTTTAAAAATGTATCTTTATTTTGTATGATGAAAAAGCACATGCTATCTGAGACGCCTAAAGATCAAAACATACAAGAAACAAATTTATTTAAGAGACTGTGTTCTATTCGATTTTGATGCTGCTGGACGACTGCTGAAGGTGGTCACATCTGTAAAAAAAGCAGCTTACCGTAATTACTCTAATAGAGATCCTGGGGTTGCTATTTGTGGCCCTATTCCAAAACGGGGGGTTTTTTCCTTAGTCCACCTGTCGTTTTTTTGGCCTTTTTAGGCTTAGGCAAACGCAGGGTAGGCCAGCGTATGTTGGGACGGACTCAAACATGAGTCTAAGTTATGTTTGAGTCTGTCCTAACATACGCTATCCCACCTTTGCATAAGACTGAAGCCTAAAAAGGCCTAGAAACAACAGGGGGGACCACGGCGAAAAAACCCTCCATTGTAGAATAGAGCCTTATTTTTCAACCTCTTTTTCAATAGTGCCCTGTTTTTCAGCAAATCAGTGGGGTGTCGGGTTGTAGAGGGGGCCGATTCTGGGGTGCGGATTTATAGAAGTGTCGGATTATCGGGGTGTTACTTTGCCCTATTTCTTTGCTGGCCAAGCAAATCGGGCTGAAGGTGTCGGGTTATTGAGGGTTTCGGGTTAAAAAGTTTCGACTGTACAGTCAACCCTCGTCACCCCTGTGAACCGGCGAAAACAACAAGGGGATTACGGCGGAAAAACCCTCGATTGTGGAATAGAGCCCTATTTTTCAACCCCCTAAAAATCTTAAAATTGTTACTCGAAGATGGAGACGCAGTTTCGATTAGAGTAATTACGGTAAAATATTAAAAAATTTTAATTTATTATTTTATTTGTTTTATTTGTTTAAAAATTTATTATTTATAGAAGCTGCCAGTACCCTACTTCTTCTAATAAGCCACCTTGGTGGCTTATTTTTTAATCCCTCGAAAATCGGATATTTTTGAGGTTGGTCTCCAGACGGTGCCTTACTAAATCCAAAAAATGGAAACGTTAGAGCTCGTGAGAGTTGAAAAGCGCAACAAACAGCTTTCCACAATATTTTCTGTGGGTTGAGATATAAGACCCCAAAGTCGCAGGAAGCATAGTGACCGCCCGTCCGGCCGGACCCGTCCCCGTCCGGACGGCGCTGAAAAACCGGACGGTCGGACGGCCGGCACGGCCGGCCGTCTTTGTGGCCGGCCGGCAGACGGCCGGTGAAAAACGTCCAGGACGGCGGACGGCCGGCAAGAGCATACTCGGACGGGACGGTCGACGGCCGGTCCGTCCGAGACCGTCTTGTACTAGACCGAGACCATTTCTTGAGTTTTTTGGTTTTTAATGTTTTATAAAGGTCTTACAACAATATTTGAAGATATTATTAAATCAGGTAGTGTTAACGGCAATTACTACTATGCTGCACCATACATCCTTCCAAATAACTCAAAATATATTTTGTAATCGGTGTATTGAAATGCTGGCCCTATTCATCTTTACGGAGCATCATTTTTAGCTTGGTCCCCTTGTGGTTTTTTCTTCAAAAATGCCTTGGTCCCCCCTGTTGTTTTAAAGGTGGTCATGTTAACTATAATCCGCATGATCACCATAAGCACAGTGTGACAATAACCATAATAGACAGGGGACTGACGCATTTTTTGAAGAAAAAAACAACAGGATGGACCAAGCTAAAAATGATGCGATTTTTTTTGATGCCCTGTAGAGGTGGATAGAGCCATTGCTGTATTATTTTCAAATAAAGACTTATTTTTTAACTAAAAAGTCTAAAAAGCAAAAAATTTGGTTGAAAAATTGAAATTCGATGTGTTTTTTTACTATATTGGTCGGCCGGTGGACGGCCGGCATGAAAAAATTATAGCAGACGGCCGGTGGACGGCCGGCGAAAATTTCAGCAAGACGGCAAAATATTGAACGGCCGGCCGACGGCCGGCAGTTAGAAAAAAAATTCGGACGACCGGTTAGACGGCCGGCCAAAAACGTGTAGGACGGGGACGGGACGCCGTCCAAATTCTGAGATACGCGGTCACTATGGCAGGGAGGAGGATAAAAAATACGGTATCTTTTACTTTTTTCTATCTAACTTTTTGTACTTTTGTGGTTTGTATATTGGTTTTGGCCCATTCATTTTGATGGAGCTAAAATAAAGCTGAAGATGTAGCAGTATGTGCCTGATTAGCTCAGTTTGGTAGAGCGTCAGACTTTTAATCTGAATGTCAGGGTTCGAGCCCCCTATCAGGCTTATCTTTTTGGAAAAAGAATAATTCACGCCCCTAAAGAAGGCACAGGGGGCTTGAGAGTTAGAGATGCGCTCACTCACTTACTTTAAACCTGAATTCTCACAAGACTGTTGATCATAAATGCATTTGTAGACTCTTTTTGGCCCTACCTTATATTGGGTACCGATTTTTGAACTTGGCCACCCCTGTTGTTTTTTTCAGAAAATTTTTTTCAGTCTCAGAGACTATTTATTTACACTTTTAAATCATTTTCAGCAATTACAAAAAAAGTTCAAATTTTTTTGGTACATTTTCAATTTTTTTTGAGAGATTTGGAAATGTTAAAAGGACCCTCTTTTTGCCACGACCCATTTTGAAAAACAGAAAAAGACGGCCAGAATTCACAAAGATTTGCTTTTTAAGAATTTCACCGAAAAATTGGTCTCTATTGTTCCGCCCCCCCCCCCCCCTCTTCTCAAATAAACTTTTATTACCTTCCAAAATGTTTTGGGGTTTTTTTAGCGCTTATTTTTATTTTTTTTGTATATGCTTTGCCTTGGTCCGCCACGGCAAACTAAGAACTTTTTTTTTTCAAAAAAATATTCCTACGCCTAAAACGGTTCTTTAAATTTTTCAAAACACTAAAAAAACAGTTAGCTTTGGCCCTTCACAGTAACCTCTTGCAGACAGACATCCTCGGAATCTTTATTCAAAAAACTAGAGTCACATAGACATGCGAACGACAGTTCACACAGAAAAGTGTCAGCCACAATGGCTTACAAAGGCAATATCCCCCAAAAAAACTTTAAACTACACAGGTTTTTCCTTGCACTTTTTTAGATTTTCGTTGGCACATTAAATGTCTTAATGCCATGTCAATGGGAGGGTCAACTAACCAAAGCACGACTTTGCATTTTGTTAAAGTATCTCTAATGGCATGTTCACGTTGTTAGAGCTAGAGTTCGAGTTAGAGGTTGGATAAGAAGTGTTCATGTACTCAAAACCCGAACTCTAACTCTAACTCGATGGTGTTCACGTACATAGAGTAGGAGTTCGAGGTCGAGCTTGAAAATTTTCATGCATATAGCTTAGATAGCTCACAGTCTCACCCCAAAGCCGTCTAAAGCCACTAAAAGTTAGTTTTCGGGGGATTTGCTACAAAGGAATCCAAGTTATATGCATGAACACCTTCAAATTTAACCTCGAACTCTCACTCTAGGTACATGAACACCCTCGAGTTAGAGGTAGAGTAAGGATCAGAGGTATTCACGAAACCAAATCACGAACTCTAACTCTAACAACGTGAACAAGCCATAAGTCGACGACAATTGCGGTCTCTAAACATTGATTATTTGAAAACAATTGTTTAACATAGAAACGCAAAAGAAAATAACAATTTTCCAGCCTTTTCTGTCGATTTTCCAATTTTCCATTTCCCGTCAATTTTCCCATCACCTAACCCAAGAGCCCTTCCGCGATTAATTAATTTGAATTCACGGCTTCAGACCAAGACTACACTCATTCACTTAAAAGTAAATACAATTTTCCAAAAATACACACTAAAGGTGATTTTTTAAAGTCATTTTAGATCGAGAAAAAATGCAAAAAGGCACTATAGGAAAAATTTGAAAAAATATTCATACCTACTGCTATCCTGCTCTGCGATGCTTTGCGCATCGGGTTTAGTGAGCGCCTGTAAGATTTTACTGCGAAAAGTGTTATTAGCGGGCTGAGAGCTGGCTGCCAATGCATAGGTATGAGCATGAATACAAGGGCAAACAAAGTGTTTTCGGACACAAACATAGAGGAGACCAAGTAAATATTGCTAACAGCAATAGCGATAAACGGTAATACAGCCTAAAAACATGGAATTCAAAACATTTTTGGGAAAAAAATTATTTTTAAAATACCTGAACAACTAAAATTATAGTAAGTTGGCGATTAATCTCTAGGAAACGAGGGTTTTCAAAGCCTTGTGTAGCTCTTTTAATATGTCTTCTTATTTAATTCCGCAAATTAAGATTGTGATGTAGCAAATTAGACTGTAAAAAATCACATAGCTAGAATACAGTCGCCAGTTTGGAGTATTCTACAAAATTTTATTGAATTAAACCAGGGCTCCCATATGTACTTTTATAAGTACGCTTTTTCATTGTAAATTTGATTTTTGAACTTTAAAGTCTTGTTTCAGACTGTTTTTATTGAGAAAATGGCAAAAAGTTGGCTCTCCGGACTCCGAACTAGGTAAAAGGCTAAAACGCAGTTGGAGTCTGAAAGCAAAATTGATAATAACAAGCGTACTTTTAAATAAGTACGATTCGGAGCCCTGACTTAAATAGTTTCTTGCACATTTAAATACCTAGTTAAACCCCTTCAAATCCCAAAAGCCGAAAAATGTAGTTTGAAAGTGATTTTTGGTAAAATTGGACCTGAACTTGCCGATACAGTCCACTCTCGATTATAAAAACACTGAGGGACCGGCCAAAATTCGTTTCCACCTTGGGTCCGACACTTTTTTACCCCAATTTTTTAAACTTTTGGCCAGTTGTGTTGTGACAGTCCGGCCCCAAATATCGCAGGGATCCCGTTTTTTCTTCTAAAAAAGCAAGAAGTCGAATTAAGGACAAGATTTTTGAAAAATTCCTGTCCCTAAATCGAGTTTTTGCTTTTGAAGGGAAAGTTTTTCTTAATTTCTGAAAATACGATTGGCAAAATCGGAATCTTTGCGATATTTGGGGCCGACGATCAAAACACAACTGGCAAACGATTTAAAAAATAGGGGTAAAAAAGTGTCGGACCCAAGGTGGGAACGAACTTCTGTCCTTAAATCGAGAGCGGACTGTCACCAAAAGTGTCGAAATAATTTTATTGCCAATCTTTTTCATTTGATTTTTTCTATATTAAATTTCGAACCTACGGGAGTATACCCCTCTTATTACGTTGTTGTTTATTTAAACTTTAAAAGAAGGAAATTTTAAAAGTTATTACCGAGTGAGTAATAAGGCTGATTTGCATAGACCTGCTAGTGTCTTCCGGATCCCAAAAGAGTGAGAACTTTTTATTTATGGAGTCAATATCATGAGGATAGTTGGGCAAAGAGAGCACAAATATTACAAGCACAAAGGCAACGCCAACCAATAGCATTAAAATATAGTAAACAGTGTTCACTTCGATACGCCTTAAAAGGTAGCTAAGCATTCGAAGAAATCATAATTTTTAACTTTTTTATTGTGCAGTACAAGCGTTTTACAGGACCCGGAGCTTTTGCACTAGGTGGGGATTGGTCTGTGAAAATTGATCTTTGAAAAATTGGTCTTTAAAAGTGTTTTTGAAGCGGCATACCCGTGCGTTCAAAAGACGAGGTTGCAGTCAGTGATGGGTAAGCAGCCGATTTTCACCCCGGCACCGCCCCACGCCCCAGTGATTTCCAGACAGGGTGGCGCAAGATTATCACCCGAAACCACTCCATGCCCTGGGGCGAGGAGCCCCGGGGCGCACCATGTTATGAAGCATTGCGGGTGGCTTTTTTAGCGTTATTATAATTCAACCACTTCATTAGGCCAATTTAAATTGAAGCCTTCTTGCAAAGTTTGGGAAAATTAAATAGGCTCCAAAGCGCCCCATACTCCGCCCCAGCCCAACACTTTGCATTCGCCCCGCCCGCGCCCCGGCCTTTCTTTTTTCTTGCCCCGGCACCGCCCACACCCGAGGCTAACCAGGACACCGCCCCAGCACCGCCCAACGCACCGGGGCGGAGTTGTGCGGGCGCATTTGGGCGCGCCGAGGCGGGGCGAACCCATCACTGGTTGCAGTATAGAAACACCCACCCCCACGCAGAGTACTTGGATGGAGAAGATAACTTCATATTCGTGTTTCTCATGTAGTGTTTCCGCGTATACTAAATACCACTTGCCGGTGTAGCACACTGGTTCGGCACCCACCTCCGAGGTTTCGGCACCAGGCATCGCACCGGTGCCATTTCTAGCACCGCATAGTCGACTCCCTCCATAGCGGCCATCTGGAACCTGTCAGGCCACTCTGGAGGAAATTGACTAAGTTGATACACAATAGACTAAGTAAATATACAAACTGACCTGCACAGGGTTAAATACCTGTAAAGAAACTGCACGGCACATGAGGCTGTACTAAAGTAGAAGCCGAAAAACCAAAGCTGTGCAAAAATAAAATTGAAAGGCGGTTTTAGAGTTCGTAAAGGTCCATTGAGAAAGAAAACATTGTCTCCTTCAAACATTATGTAAATCTAAATGTTGTTAGTTTTCGATAAATAGCACTTGCAAATTATATACAGGATGTTTTTCTTTAATTTCTGATAATTTTTGTTTTGTTTGAAAGCCCAAAACTTACCATTTTATTTATTTTTTGAAGTTGCTATATTTTGGTTGTGAAGAAACTAATTCAAAAAGTGCAACGGTTTTTGACTATTCGACAGCTATTTGAACTACTTCAACCGGTAAAATTTTAGATTTATTTTTTGGCGATGCAAAATTTTTTAGTGCTATGCTATAGCTCAGTTTAATTCAGGGCTGCCATATGTCCTTTTTAAAAAGATTTGTCTTTTTTAGAATCTCAATCTTTTTTTTTTGAAATTTTAGTCAAACTCTTTTTTTCGCTTCAAAATGGCAATAGACACTAGATAAAATGCACTTTTTTCTTCAAAAAAGGTCAAAACGCCCTTTTTGCCCAAATGTTCTTTTTTTTTAATTTTGAGATGGCAGCCCTGGTTCGATAGCTGCAAAATTTTTAGGACAGATTTTTTTTAATATAATTGTGTTGAGATATGGCTTTAAAAAAAACTAAAAATGACTGAAATTCTTTATTTTTTCAAATTCGTAATTTTACAAAAAAAAAAAAAGGCTTTATCTAAGATGTAATGCTCCCAGATATTTTTTTTAAATGAAGACATTTGCCCAAAATAAGAACGTTTTATGGTATTTCAGCAGAAATATGTTGTTTTATCCAGTGCTGCTGAAAAATAATATTTTGACTGAAATTCCAAAAAATAAAAAGATTGGAAATTCCAAAATAAGAAGAAATCTTAAAAAAGACGTTTGGGAGCCCTGGTTTATCGGTACAAGCCGTTTGATCGCCAGCATATTAAGGCTAGTTTTCAGATCTTAATTTTTCAAATTTTTCTAGAAGTTTGGTTACCAAAAGATGACCCTGAATGTCAGCTACGTTTTCGTACTAAAACTTCTAGAAAAAATCTAAAAACTTTTAGATCTACACTTCAACGCTCACTCAGTGATAAAAAAACGTGTCGGAAATGGCCGAGGGAGTGTTTTTTGAAGTTAAGATCTAAAGTTTTTTAGTCTTTTTTAAAGTTTTAGTACCAAAATGTAGCTGACATTCAGGGTTACAATTTTATGCCAAAAATTTAAAAAATTTATTAAAATCGAGATCAGAAAACTAGTCTTAATATGCTGGCGATCAATTTTGTGGGCGATGAAGCGGCTTGTACCCGATTTACCTTGATAACCTTAAGTTCAAAAATAAATTCCTTTTTTTAATATGACCCCTACTAATAGAACCCTCAACTACGAGGGTTCAAATCTCGGGCTGAATTGAATATTTTGCAAATCTGTTTGTTGCTTTTTTTTCATTTTCGACGAGCTCTACCGCTTTTGGTGTTTGGACTTTGGTTGAGCACCTGAAAATCTCAAAATCGACCAAAAAATATAAGACTCGGGTTACCGTATATTCTCTATTAATCGCCCATGGGGGATTATTTTTCGACCATTAAAAAATCGGAAAATTTTGAGGTCGATTTTGAGATTTTTGGGCAGTCGACCAACACATGCTAATTAAGAAAACGCAAAAAAACAGATTCGTGAAATGTTTGTTCTAGACTGAGATATGAGGACCGTGGGGATTAATAGAGAATATACGGTATCTATTACAGTAAATACGTGGGCTAAGATGTTAAAAAGTGGGTTAGGAAGTTTCTAGGGACAGCAGCCTAAGTGCACCCCCTCCAAAGAGTTTTTTTTTCTAACCGAAATTTGGTTGGAGAACTCATGCTCTTTGGGAAGAGGGGTGCACTTGGGTTTCACGGTTTCTAGAGCGCTATTACAATTTCAAATTATGCTTTGATATTTTTGACGCACGCCTGTTATGCAGCAAGGCCAAATTTTAAATTCGACTTTTCGGATCTACAAAACAACCTACCGGTTCAGCCACTCCAGCTACTACGAGCATAAACAAGTCCAAAACACATGTCTGTAACAAAATACGACTGTATGCTTTCATTTCCTTGACTGTTTTCTTGCAGATTAGCCAGATTAGAAGACAATTTAGGCTGCCGCCTACTAGTAAGGCCAGCCAAAAATTTATTTTAAAAGCTTCACCTATCATTCTGAAATAATGTCTGACTTTTTTATAATATTAAACACAAAAATTAAATATAAACTAGACGGCTTTTCACTGCGGTCAAAGTTTACTAATAAAAATTAAAAAACGTAATATAATTATCTCAAGGCTCCATATAAAGACATAATAATAATGTATTGCTCAAAAATCAGCTTTAAATATCACAAGATTTTTTGTAGTCTACTTATACTTTTAGCCGAGTCAAATTTTATGATAGAAAAGAATTTTGGCGCTACTCACTACTGAAAATGTCAAATTTCGGCGCTAGTATAGTTTACTCCCCCCCCCCAGAATCCGACCTTTAAAAATGCTGTAACTACCCTTGCAAACAACAAGTTTAGGCTTAGCCCTTAGGCTTGGGGTAGGCCAGCGTACGGAAGTTGTGACTAATAAAGAGTTTACGCATATTTTCCGGGGTCTGGGACATGAATTTGGGTAGTCTTTACTTAAGTTTTCGAAGAAACATTTTTTGGGGGGGGGGGGGGTGGAGGTATTCTATACTAGGGTCCAAATGTCCATCTCTAGTGGGGAGTCAATAAATTAATACGGTAGCAATGTTTTTAATTACTTCGTTTTAACTGTTTTTTAGCTAATATGATTCTATGCTACCATTTCAAATTTAAAAGAAAGCTAGATGAGAAAATTATGGCGTACTTTAATTTTTTTTATCGTCTGTCTCAGTTTTTGTAGCGTCTCAATAGTCTTGGAATTTTTGCATAAATTGCCTACCGTATATTCTCTATTAGAAGGCCCGGGCCTTCTATTTTTCAACCCTAAAAAAGTCGGAAAAAAAATATTTCGATTTTGAGATTTTTGGGTGCTCAACTAAAATTTTAAAAGTGGAATCAGGTGAGCTCGTGCTAACTAAGAAAACGCGAAAAACAGATTTGCGAATTTCTTTTTCTATGCTGATATATAGGTCCTCAAGGGGGCCTTCTATTAGAGAGGGCCTTCTATTAGAGAGGGGCCTTCTAATCGAGAATATACGGTAATTGTGAAGTTGTGTTGTTGTTTTAAGTTTGTATAATTTCTCCTAGCTTTATTTTTTTACTTTTGGAATTAGTTATAGTTATTAGAGTAATTATGGTACATCAGAAAAAAACAGGAATAGTACAAATTATATCAAATATTACTATTTATATTAATTTCAGTAGTAAAAGACAGAAATGATTAAAAAAGCATAAAAGTAGTAAGTCAAAAAATTGTTACCTGTTACAACCGCAAAAAAACCAAAAGTTCACAAACAGAAACTTTGATGAACAGCAACAAAAATTTATAATAGCCTAGATTTAAAACTAAAATACCTTCTTAATTGTAAAGGGCTTAAGCCAGGCATTTCAAATTTTTCTTTCAAAAAAGTACACTTAAAAAAAAGTAATTTGACTAAGGATGGAAGAAAGTTCATTTCATTCACAAAGAACCTCTCAAACATGTTTTCCACTCGAAAATTAGAGTTCGGTCTCATTGGATAGCCAGTATGCGACTTTAAATCAAATCTGTAGAGATCGTGGGCTCATAGGTCGAAAAAGTTGGGATGAGAAGGCCAGTAAAGTATTGAAAAACACATGGGGGAACCAAGGCATTTTTGAATTTCAAAGGGACTTTTCGGGTCACAGGTTCAAATACTATTGGGTGCACACCTTTTTTTACTTTAATTTTTTAATTTTCCCCTGCTCTAACAACTTTTTAGATAGCTAAGAGAATGATGATCATTTTGACAACCAGATTTCTTAATGGCTTGTTCACGTTGTGAGAGTTAGAGTTAGAGTTCGGGATTTTGGTTACGTGAATACCTCTGATCCTAACTCTAACTCGAACTCAAACTCTAACTCGAGGTGTTCATGTACCTAGAGTTAGAGTGCGAGATTGGATTTGAAGGTGTTCATGCATATAACTTGGATTTTATTTTAGTATACCTCCTAAAAACTAACTTTCAGTGGCTTTAGACGGCTTTGGAGTGAGATTCTGAGCTATCTAAGCTATATACATGAAAATTTTCAAGCTCGACCTCGAACTCGATGTTCGTGAACACCATCGAGTCAGAGTTAGAGTTCGGGTTTTTGAGTACATGAACACTTCTTATCCAACCTCTAGCTCGAACTCTAGCTCTAACAACGTGAACATGCCATTAGAGATACTTTAACAAAATGCAAAGTCGTGCTTTGGTTAGTTGACCCTCCATTGACATGGCATTAAGACATTTAATGTGCCTACGAAAATCTAAAAAAGTGCAAGGAAAAACCTGTGTAGTTTAAAGTTTTTTGGGGGATATTGCCTTTGTAAGCCATTGTGGCTGACACTTTTCTGTGTGAACTGTCGTTCGCATGTCTATGTGACTCTAGTTTTTTGAATAAAGATTCCGAGGATGTCTGTCTGAAAGAGGTTACTGTGAATGGCCAAAGCTAACTGTTTTTTAGTGTTTTGAAAAATTTAAAGAACCGTTTTAGGCGTAGGAATATTTTTTTGAAAAAAAAAGTTCTTAGTTTGCCGTGGCGGACCAATGCAAAGCATATACAAAAAAATTAAAAATAAACGCTAAAAACCCCAAAACATTTTGGAAGGTAATAAAAGTTTATTTGAGAAGAGGGGGGGGGCGGAACAATAGAGACCAATTTTTCGGTGAAATTCTTAAAAAGCAAATCTTTGTGAATTCTGGCCGTCTTTTTCTGTTTTTCAAAATGGGTCGTGGCAAAAAGAGGGTCCTTTTAACATTTCCAAATCTCTCAAAAAAAATTGAAGTTGTACCAAAAAATTTGAACTTTTTTTTTTATTTGCTGAAAATGATTTAAAAGTGTAAATAAATAGTCTCTGAGACTGAAAAAATTTTCTGAAAAAAACAACAGGGTGGCCAAGTTCAAAAATCGGTACCCAATATAAGGTAGGGCCAAAAAGAGTCTAAAAATGCATTTATGATCAACAGTCTTGTGAGAATTCAGGTCTAAAGTAAGTGAGTGAGCGCATCTCTAACTCTCAAGCCCCCTGTGCCCTCTTTAGGGGCGTGAATTATTCTTTTTCTAAAAAGATAAGCCTGATAGGGGGCTCGAACCCCTGACATTCAGATTAAAAGTCTGACGCTCTACCAAACTGAGCTAATCAGGCCCATACTGCTACATCTTCAGCTTTATTTTAGCTCCATCAAAATGAATGGGCCAAAACCGATATACAAACCACAAAAGTACAAAAGTTAGATAGAAAAAAAATAAAAGATACCGTATTTTTTATCCTCCTCCCTGCGACTTTGGGGTCTTATATCTCAACCCACAGAAAATATTGTGGAAAGTTGTTTGTTGCGCTTTTCAACTCTCACGAGCTCTAACGTTTCCATTTTTTGGATTTAGTAAAGCACCGTCTGGAGACCGACCTCAAAAATATCCGATTTTCGAGGGATTAAAAAATAAGCCACCAAGGTGGCTTATTAGAAGAAGTAGGGTACTGGCAGCTTCTATAAATAATAAATTTTTAAACAAATAAAACAAATAAAATAATAAATTAAAATTTTTTAATATTTTACCGTAATTACTCTAATCGAAACTGCGTCTCCATCTTCGAGTAACAATTTTAAGATTTTTAGGGGTTGAAAAATAGGGCTCTATTCACAATCGAGGGTTTTTCCGCCGTAATCCCCCTGTTGTTTTTGCCGGTTCACAGGGGTGACGAGGGTTGACTGTACAGTCGAAACTTTTTAACCCGAAACCCTCAATAACCCGACACCTCCAGCCCGATTTGCTTGGCCAGCAAAGAAATAGGGCAAAGTAACACCCGATAATCCGACACTTCTATAAATCCGCACCCCAGAATCGGCCCACTCTATAACCCGACACCCCACTGATTTGCTGAAAAACAGGGCACTATTGAAAAAGAGGTTGAAAAATAAGGCTCTATTCTACAATGGAGGGTTTTTTCGCCTTGGTCCCCTGTTGTTTCTAGGCCTTTTTAGGCTTCAGTCTTATGCAAAGGTGGGATAGCGTATGTTAGGACAGACTCAAACATAACTTAGACTCATGTTTGAGTCCGTCCCAACATACGCTGGCCTACCCCTGCGTTTGCCTAAGCCTAAAAAGGCCAAAAAAACGACAGGTGAACTAAGGAAACCCCCATTTTGGAATAGGGCCACAAATAGCAACCCGGGATCTCTATTAGAGTAATTACGGTAAGTTGCTTTTTTATATGCTTTTTATTGCTTTTTATTGCTTTTTATTTTATATGCATGAACATTTTCAAGCTCGACCTCTAACTCTAACTCGATGTACGTGAACACCATCGAGTTAGAGTTTGAGTTCGGGTTTTTGAGTACATGAACACCTCTTACCCGAACTCTAACTCGAACTCAAACTCAAACCCTAACTCTAACAACGTGAACAAGCCATAATAGAAGTAGGCAAAAATAGGGTGTGCACCCAGTGGTATTCGAACCTGTGACTTAGTTATAAAGCTCCCTGTGGTTTTTCAATATTTTACTAGCCTCCTGATCCCAACTTTTTTGGCCTATGGGCCGAGATCTCAACGAATTTGATTGAAAGTCGCATACTGGCTAACTAATGAGACCAAACTCTAATTAACTCTTTTGTGAACGACCCAACATAAATAATATAATTGAATTGATAAAATATAAAGGTTTAGAAATCCTTTAAGACGTTATGTCAGGGTTCGAATGAAAATTTTTGAAAAAAGGACATTTGGGTCAAAAAAAGATTTTGTTTGATTTCATCCAGTGCTTACTGCTATTTTGGAGCGAAAAAAAAGTTTTTGACTAAAAACTTCAAAAATAAAAAGATTTTGGGTCCCGAAAAAAGAACAAATATTTTTAAAAAGACGATTACGAACCCTGCCATCCTTATGTTCTACCCTTTAAACAACAAAATTTTTCAATGAATCACTTTTTGTTTGAAGTTTCGGTTTCTACGAAAAACATTATAAAAAATTTGAATTTCAAAGTGAAAACGAGAAGTTTAAAAAGACTTGTAATTACAGAGTGTCCCAAATTTTTCTGAATAGTGATGACTGTCAACAAGTTGTCAGACAAATTGGTCACACCCTGTATAATTATAAGCTAATGCTTAATAATACACTCATATTTGTTTTGTTGGTTCGTTTAATACTTCCTGTCATAGTAAACACTTTTACGCGGTCTTAAAGTATATTTATGTTCAAAAACAATTGGATTAAAAAAGGACAGACTCGAGGGGGGTTGTATTTTGACTAGAAAATAGGATTTTGCGAGCTTTAGTTAATCAAATTTTTATTTTTAACCCTTTATTTTTTTCACGACAATCGCTAATAGCATGAATAGACCCGACAAAAAACACATTAGATTAAAATTTGGAAATAACTTTTTTCTAAAAAATTTGCCCTGGTCCAGTTTGGTAGGGTCTCATTTCATTTCGCGATATTTCATTCATTTTCTGTGACTTTTTTCTGACTTTTTAAAAAAAACTTTTTACCATCTGATAGCTAAGATTTCTATCGTATTTTTTGGGCAGGGGTTTGAAAAAATGTTGTCCTAAGAGCTGGCTTTTTGGTGAAAAGCTTGGTTTAGTGGTGGCGTTTAAAAAATGTTTTTTTTTCACCAAAAAGCCAGCCGGTAGGCCAAAATTGTTCAAACCCCAGCCCGAAAAATACCATTTTGTAGCCTGAAATCTTAGCTATCCGATGGCAAAAACTTTTTTTTAAAAAATTCTGAAAAAAATTCAGAGAAAATGAATGAAATATCGCGAAATGAAATCTGACCCCGGTTAATTCAGTGGCGTCCTGGTAGTTTTCTGAACTGTTTCATAACTTACTTTTTTATTGATGCTCTAGTGGCCATGATTATATGCAAGTTTTCACTCAAAATAACACTAAAAAGCAGGGATAGATTTTGAGTATAAGGTTGATAATGATTGTGCCTGTAAAATTTACGACAAAAATAAAAAATCTCAAAAAATATTTCAGGCTTTTGAAAATTCTCGGAATTTACTTTTAAAACTTTTATTAAATAATATGCATAAATAAAACTATAAATAATTTATAAATGAAAAACTTTTATTTTTTTTCTCAGTTTTTACAAGCATAGTCATATACAACCTTATACTCAAAATGAAATTCTCTTTTCTGGCATCATTTTGGGCACAAAATTGTATTTAATCGTGTTCACTAGAGTGCCGATAAAAATGTAAGGGCTAAATGGAACTACCGTATTTATTCTAATAGAAGGCCATTGCCTTCTATTTTTCAACCCCGGAAAATTTTTTTGACTCTGTCTTAAAAAGACAATGAAATATGGTTTACCTCCCTAGTTTCGGCCTTAGGGGGTGGTCTTCTAATAGAGACTGGCCTCCTATTAGAATAAATACGGTACACCCAGGGCTCGGAAACGTCCTTTATTTAAAGATTTGTCCTTTATTTGAGACTCAAAATCTTTAGAATTTTTGAGATTTTAGGTCAAAATCTTTATTTTATTGCTCAAAAATCAATAAGCACTGGATTAAATGGCACTTTTTGACCAAATGTATTTTATTTTACCAAATGGGTTCTATTCTAGAATCGGGTGCCAAAAACTGCTTGGTCCCCTGTTGATTTTTTTGCAAAAAATAGCTTGGTCCCTCCTGTTGTTTTTTAGTAGTTAGTTTTTTGGCACCCGATTCTAGAATAGAACCCAAAATGTCCTTTATTTGAAAACTTCGATTTCCGAGCCCTGGTATACCCTCCATATCAGTTGAACCCTAACCCACATCGAGTCAGAGGTAGAGGGGCAAGGCCGAAGAAATACGAAGCTGTCATCATTTCTGTGAATGAAGCTGAAGAAATATTCAATGACAACATCACCGTTCAATTCAATCATAAAACGTTCGCAGTGAATAAGCGGAGCAAATTTGGTCTCGCTAGTTGTATAGATAAGTGCTTTTCGTTATTGTACTTCTCAATCCTATAATAAAAACTATTCTGTAAACCAAGCGAACTTTGTGTTTTTTCTAAAAAAACAGCAAAACAATCGCCGTATTCCGATTTTTATTTTTAATGCGAAAAATGGATTTAAATGCATATAGAAATATCCCTCAAAAAATTTTCGTGAGAAATTATTGCAGACATAATTTTTTTATAAATAGGTTTTCGACGTCATTTACCCGTTTGTAGTTTGTTAAATTTTAGATGCTACTCACTTTCAGAGATTTTTTAATTATTTTCACCCGATTATTAATAATTATGCTGTGTATTCAGTGGGCTCCGAATATCCGAAAAGAGCAGAAATCGGAATCTCAACAGAAATTCCTTCATTAGAAAGTATACAATGGAATAAAAAAATTGGAGCAAAAAAATGGGAAAATTTTTAGCACTATATCGGTTTGGGGTCCTCCTTAAAAATATGCCTTGGTCCCCCTGTTGTTTTTGTGATTTTTAGGCTTAGGTTTAAGCAAGCTTTCTTATTTTTCTTGAGTCTAAAAATTGGTCTTTCTGTGAACCTACGATTAAAACCCCATGTTTTAGTCCGTCCTAACATATGCTGGTCAAGCCTTGTCGAAACCCAAACCTAAAATTTCACAAAAACATGGATAAACAACATGGATAAATTTCCCTTCTGCCAAACGACTGCTTTTGAAAAGACTAGAGAAAGATGAAAGTTGATCAAGGTTGTGGATCACCATCAAATTTCAGCTCTCCTTCACCTGACGGCTCACGGAATACATTGTTTATTATGGATAGACTCATCATGGAATGCCACTTTCTTCTTTTTCGGATGAAGGAAGACTCTTTAAATTACTTACTGATTACAAATTATGTACTTGAATTTTCATATATTTTAGTCGCGTATTTAATACGTAAACAATAAATAAAATAAAAATAAATAAAAAAATCAACAGAAAGACCAAGGGCGGATCTCTCAGCCACATATAGATCCATTTTTTTGCCGGTAAATTACGGCAATTCAGCGATTAACGCCGAAAAGTTACAATTTAGCGGCAAAAAAGCTTTGCTCTAGAAAATTGGTAGGGTAATAATGCTTGTGAAAAAAGTAACAATTTTTTCAGAAAGGCATCACTTCTCAAATTTATAGTTTAAAAATCTAATTCAACTAAAATGCAATTATACAGAAGTTGACTAAACAAAAATACCCGATTTACTTACTTATATAATTGAGTTTGATTAACTTAGCTCTATTTGTAATCAAATAATTATTCATTCACCACAAACAGTTTTTTGACACATAAAAAGGCCGGCCCAGAATAAAAGTCAACGTAAAATTCCAGATAATGCTGAAGTAAATTTAAAAATGTGCGAGAAATTTATTTTTCTATCTAGTCTGACGTTCTAAAGCGAGTTTTTTTTAACCTTATTCACACTTTGCTGAACATTTAGTTGAGCACTTAGTTGATTTTCTTATAAAAATTCCTCCTTGAATTCTAAGTTTCACTTATAACGGCAAACTTTAAATTTGTTGTCTTTAAATACAGTCGACTCTCGATAAACCGGGACCCCCAGAAGTTCGTTCTCGCCTAGGGTCCGACACTTTTTTAACCCAATTTTTTATTTTTTTTGCCAATAGACTAAAAGCACTTTTTAGAAAAACAATTTTCACGAAAGTCTGAATTTTTGCCATGGGAGACCAAGGCGAAATAAGAAATAACTGTATGGGAGTGCGCGCATCACTAACACTCAAGCCCCCACTTCTTTACCGAAAACATTACCGTATTTACTGTATTAAGTCCCCATGGGGAGTTATTTTTCAACCCTTAAAAATCGGAAAAAAAATATTTCGATTTTGAGATTTTTGGGTGCTCAAAAATCTGAAAAGTGTAATCAGGTAAACTCGCGGCAACTAAGAAAACGCAAAAAACAGATTTCCGAAATGTTCGCTCTAGGCTGAGATATAAGGTCCGTAGGGTGGGAACTTATTAGAGGGTGGGGAGCTATTAGAGGGTGGGAATTAATACAGTAAATACGGTATGCGAATCACAATCTTTCAGATGGTTGAAGTTGCGACCCTGATCTTAGACACGAATCACTCGATAGTGACTTTTGATGCATGAAAATTGCGCATGCGAAATTTTCTTTATGTGGTAGGCCCCATTTACAAAACTATGTCCAAATTCCATCTTGTAAGGTTCAACAGAGGTGACCAAGTCAAAAATTGACCAAAAAACCTACGGTGGTCAGAGCGAAAAAAAATTCGAAAAATTTCCTTCGCACACTTGTTATGCCTTTTCTATCAGTGCCTAAAACATACTCAGGCCTTTAGGCTAACCTTTTAGGCTAACCATCAGCCATTTGAAATGTGACAGTGGCATTAGAATGGGAAAAAAAGCTAAAGACAACTATAGAAGCTGTTTTTTTGTTCAATCCCTCATTTTCGCCAGCTCTTTTTTCGCTCTTGTAAGTGTGGCACACACTGCTTGTCCCTTCTTAATTGGCTAGAGAGACCTTCAAATGGTCTTGATTGAGAAAAATTCTTTGAGCTTTTATTTGTCTGAGTCCGAAATGTATTGGATGAAAATAAAAGTGCAAAAATATATATTACCATAACATGCATGTTTTTGTTTATTCGAAGACAATAGCAAAAAAATTATGCTTATCACGTAAAAATAAGCCCAGAAAAGTTTTTCCAATCAAAAATAATAACAGAAAACTTTTAATTTTCGCCAAAAATGAGCAAATTTGATTTAAGGGATTGTCTTATATACTTTTGACAGTAAAAGTTGCTTCCTGTCAACAACTTTTGCAAACTTATTTAAGAAGTTATTTTAAAAACTTTCTCACACATACAAAAACAAAGAATAAAATTTATCATCAAAAATTTGTCAAAGAAATTTATTCGAAAAGGCTACACAGCAAACAACAATAATAAGCATGGTTGTGAATAAAAAAGTTGTTTTGCATTTTCCAATGTCTTCTAAAAAGACTTCCTAAACGAGAATGGAAATTTTGAATGGAAAACTACAGAAAAGTTCTTGAAAATTGGAAAAGCACTTTTTAGAAAAACAATTTTCACGAAAGTCTGAATTTTTGCCATGGGAGACCAAGGCGAAATAAGAAATAACTGTATGGGAGTGCGCGCATCACTAACACTCAAGCCCCCACTTCTTCACTAAAAACATTATGCGAATTACAATCTTTCAGATGGTTGAAGTTGTGGCCCTGATCTTAGACACGAATCACTCGAAAGTGACTCTGGATGGATGAAAAAATTGCGCATGCGAAATTTTCTTTATGTGGTAGGCCCTAGTTAACAAAACTATGTTCAAATTCCATCTTGTAAGGTTCAACAGAGGTGACCAAGTCAAAAATTGACCAAAAAAACCCACGGTGGTCAGAGCGAAAAAAAATTAGAAAATTTCCTTCGCACACTTGTTATGCCTTTTCTATCAGTGCCTAAAACATACTCAGGCCTTTAAGCTAACCATCAGCCATTTTAAATGTGATAGTGATATTAGAGGGAGAAAAAAAGCTAAAGACAACTATAGAAGCTGTTTTTTTGTTCAATCCCCATTTTTGCCAGCTGTTTTTTTCGCTCTTGTTAGTGTGGCACACACTGCTTGTCACTTCTTAATTGGCTAAAGAGACCTTCAGTTGGTCTTGATTGAGAAAAAATTTTGAGCTTTTATTTGTCTGGGTCGGAAATGTATCGCATGAAAATAAAAGTGCAAAAATATATATTACCATAACATGCATATTTTTGTTTATTCTAAGAGAATAGCAAAAAAATTATGCTTATCACGTAAAAATAAGGGATGGTATTTTTTCTCACCGCAAAACACTTGAAAATCACCGCAAATTATTTTTTTCTCACCGCAATTTGATCTTCCGCAAAATACTTTTTTCTCACCGCAAAAATACTTTTTTCCCCCGCAAACCTAATTTCTGTCTAAGACCAACCAAATTTTGCATAATTTTGCAAGAATTTGAATTTTTCAGTCAGGAAACAACTTGAATCCCTCAGAATCCCACCCAGAATGGCCAGAAGCCCCTGAAAGTTGTTTTTTTTTCGGGGTTTACTAAAGGGGGTAAACTTTTTGCGAAATATCGATTGAGCGGATCAGATTTCGGGTCCGATCGGCTCAATCGCCCACAACTCCACCCTGAACCATTCGAAACCACCATAAACCTGGAATTCTGAGCGATTAAGCCCATCGGACCCGAAATCTGATCCGCTCAATCGATTTTTCTCGAAAAGTTTACTCCCCCTTTAGTAAACCCCGAAAAAACCAACTTTCAGGGGCTTCTGGCCATTCCGGGTGGGATTCTGAACAATCCAAGTCATTTTCAGGCTGAAAATTTTGAATTCTTGCAAAATTATGCAAAATTTGGTTGGTCTTGGACAGAAATTAGGTTTGCGGGGGGAAAAAAGTATTTTTGCGGTGAGAAAAAGTATTTTGCGGGAAGATCAAATTGCGGTGAGAAAAAAATAATTTGCGGTGCATTCGCAGTGTATTTGCGGTGAGAAAAAATATTATCCAAAAATAAGCCCATAAAAATTTTTCCAATTAAAAAAATAACAGAAAAGTTTTAATTTTTGCCAAAAATAAGCAAATTTGATTCAAAGGATTGCCTTATATACTTTTGACAGTAAAAGTTGCTTCCTGTAAACAACTTTTGCAAATTTATTTAATAAGTTATTTTAAAAACTTTCTCACACATACAAAAACAAAGAATAAAATTTATCATCAAAAATTTGTCAAAGTAAATTTATTCGAAAAGGCTACACAGCAAACAACAAATAATAAGCATGGTTGTGAATAAAAAAGTTGTTTTGCGTTTTCCAATGTCTTCTAAAAAGATTTCCTAAACGAGAATGGAAATTTAAGCGTTTCACACGTTGTAAAATTTTTATATGAAAAAATCAGCAAAAGTTGTGTTGTCGGGTGAATAAAAACTCAAATATAATTTTTTTTTCCAAAAATGATTTCCCAATTCTGAAAACCTGTTTTTAGGATTGGGAAAGGATTTATATCGTAGCAGCGCCCGATTTTCGGATGCCTTGGTCACCCAAGCTGATTTTTTTCAGATTCCAAATATCTGAAAAATCAGCTTGGAGGACCAAGGCATCCGAAAATCGAAATTTTCAGGGTCCATCCCAGGGATGGCTATTCGAATGATTCTCGTAATCAGCGCATCGAAAAACATGGAAACATGCTAGAAGTTCATAAAAATTCTAGAGGCTAACATTTTACAGTTCAAACAGATCCCTTGTAAGCTAAAAAATAATGCCCCTAAAGGTCAATAGAGCCAAAACCAGGGTTCGCAGATGTCCTGATTTATCAGGAATTTCCTGATTTTTCAATTCAAATCCTGATTTTCTATCGCCAAAAATCAGGGATTACCTGATTTTTGGAGATTTTTTTGTTCAAAATCCTGATTTTCCGTTTTTTCATCTGCGAACCCTGGCCAAAACCCAAGCTCGAAATAAGGCAAAACAAATAATTTACGGACAAATCATTTACTGTAACATTCAAAATAGAATTTCGCACAAAAGTCCAAAATTTAAAATGTACCAAGTCATAATTTCTTATTCTAATAACACAACCATCGAATCACCACCTTGATCGGAAAAATCAGTGTCTTTTCCATTATTTTCATAATCATCATCAACAAAAACAGGCATATCATCAAAGTGATTTCTATTATTGTGTTCGTCTTCTTGATTGCTTTCTCGGCCGTGATTGTTCCATGGATCATAATTTCCACCACCACCGCCGGCACCACCGAAATCATCACCCAAGAAGCACTATTTGGAGGTCCTGATTCAATTATAGGATAACTAGGTGAACTGGCAATTCCACAGATTGTTTTTGTTGCGAGCCATTCTGATGTAGCCATTTTCACCCCAGTCTTCTGCCCAACTAAATTTATTTTTTTTAAATTGGTCTTACAACCAATTTAATTTTTATTTGCAATTTTTAACACCTTAGTAGGTAGCTTGGTAGCTACAAACAAATTATAAGTGTAAGAAATATACAGTAATTGACAGAAAAACTTGTGCCAAAATTCCAGTTAAGCCTATTCAGTATCAAAAACTTAGATGCAGATATAAATAACTAGTCAATTAGGAAGTTAGTGTTGATTTTGAGCTAAAGAAAGATTATTTAGAATGCAAAAAGTCGATAAAAAAATATGTTTCTCAGTAGCTTCCCCCACACTCCACCGAAACACGTCTGCCGAAACAATCAGAAATTGATTTAGTTGAGAAATATTTTATTTATTTTTCTAAAAAGATGTGTACTGAAAATGATCGCTAGGAGTTTGTGCTTATTTTGGTAATAAGAACTTTCAAGAAAAAATCAAAAAGTTGGAAAATAAAACAATGAAAGTGGTGTTTCGGTATGTTTCGATTTTTTAGCCTTTTATAGTTTCTTTTTAGCCTTTTCAGCTTTTCAGCTATTCAGCTTTTTGCATTTTTAGAATTACATCAGAATTACAGCAGAAGAATTATAGCAGAATTACAACTAAAAAAATTTGCACCAAAAAAAAGTTTTTTTTGCCCCAAACAAAAGTCTTTTTGAACCAAAAAAAGTATTTTCGCGCCAAATAAAAGTCTTTTCGCTCAAAAAAAAGTCTTTTTGCTCCAGAAAAAAGCTTTGTCCAAAAAAGATTACCTCTTTTCTTCACGTATAACCTCTACTAAACTGATCGGCCCGTTTAATTTTCAACCCCAAAAAATCAAAAAATTTTGGGGAAAAAATTTCAAGCTGATATATAGGTTTTGAGGAGCCTCGTTTAGCAGAGGAGGTCCGTTTAGTAGAGGGGATCCGGTATTAATGGGAAGACGCCCAACCAACCTTCTTAGATAATATGGTACAAATGCAAAGTTCGATTGCTCGAAAGTTCAAAAAGCAGAAAAAAGTGTGCATCAAGTGTGCAAACCGGCTTCCGTTGTCAACCAGTGAGCATCCAATGCAGTTTTGTGGTCGATTATGATTTTAATTACTTAAAGGGGCATGCCATGCGTTAAGGCGCGAACCAGCAGTTTTTTACGATTTTTTTCGAATCGTCCCATTTTTCACTCGTTCTGCGTCAAATCTGATATAGATGACCTTATACTGCTTTTAAAAACTAGACAGAAAACTTACTAAATCTAGACGAAAACGAATGTAAAAATTTATCGAGAAAGAAAGAACTGCTGGTTCGCGCCTTTTCTCCCAATCGGGCACGATCATGCCCTTCGATTCTGAGAAGTTGCCCTATTTTCTTGCAACAGTAATTACTTGAACTCATGAAAGTTTTCCTAAATTTTAAACAGGCTAGGGGATATTTGGCGAAAACAAGATTTGGAAAATAGATATTTGGCAAGCAGAGATTTGTCACTAAACGAAGTAACTAAGCAGGTTTTAAGCATGATTTAGCTGCTGACACGTTGGAAAAAATGGTTTCCGGCGTTGTCGAAATAGACAATGAAAGATACTGCTCCTTTTTAATGGCTCAGTTCCCTTCTTTACAAATAAATATGTAGGATTGTCGGACGGCCGAATTTCGGCGTTTTTGGCCGAGAATAATAAAACTCTAAAAATTCGATATTTTTTCGTTTTTTCGGTTCAGCCCGGCCGGCCGAATATTTCGGCCGGCCGACAACCCCATAAATATGGTACCTGTTTTTGATAAGCCAGTAGTCGCCATATTCCGGGTCACTCCCATAGCCGACAATAAGTACACCATGATCCAGATTGTCAGGGTCACATTCTGGATCATCGTAAACACCATCACTGTAAAATTGGAAACTCTGGTGGCTGGCATCAATAATCACAGACACTGGTCCCACTCTAGCAACTGCCTCTTTCAGTGCTTGTTCATCATATTGGGCACGTCTCTGAAGCTAGCTACATGTGCATTTTCCCATCTGTCTTCGTCGTTAGAATGGCAGTTACCATCCTTCAAAATAATAACTACTAGTTCATTTTTCACAGTGCTGAGAAAGACAAAGACAATTATTGGTGCTGGTCCAACCAGGCAAAAACATTTTTTTAAAATTTCAAAAAAAATTCTAAATTGTCTTTCTACTAGTTTTTTGTAGAGCTGTGCATTCAGCATGGGGAGGGATTTCGGGATCGGGATTGCGTTAAAAAAATTCGGGATCCCGATCAAAATTTCGGGATTGGCTGATCGGTCGAGTCCATGAGTAATCAGGCAAAATACAGGGTGTCCCAACAAATTCCACTGATTTTAAACGTTCACAACTGTTTTTCTTCATGTTATTTCATAATTTTGTAAATGCATAAAGACTAAGCATCCGATAAAAAAAGTTTTCGCATGTAAAATCAAAAATACGGCACGGGAGAATTCCGCGCCAACTTTTATCTTTTGATCAAAGAGGTAAATTTTTTAGCACTTTTTCAGAAGTGATAACACCATCAGGTAGCCCCAAGATTCTAGTCTCTAATAAGGTAATTATCGGTGACTAATCGACCATCACCCAACCCTAGAATAAAGTTACATGAACATTTGGTAACGAAAAAATTGCTGATTTTTTAGCTATCGAATAAAAAATAACCGGGTACGTGACATTTCACTCCCGGGACATTTCACCCCCGGGACATTTCACCCCTTGAATAATAAATTTTATCTAAACGTATAGTAGCAATATCCTTAATTTCGTGGAACATTTTTAATTGCTACACAGTGAAGGACAGCACCCAAGTGCACCCCTTCCAAAGAGTATTTCTCTCATAGCCAATTTTTTATTTTTGACCTATTTCACACCTTTTACGCCGACAATACCAAGGGTATTTGACCGCTGCGCGGCCAAAGTTCAGCACACTCTACATTGCAATGGATTGGGGTGGAAAAAGCCCCTCCCGTAAATTTTCCATTATTAAACTAAAGCTAGTATCAGCCTAATAACTTTTCCTTGAATAATAGTCATAAAATAGGTTTTTCTAGAACAGTAAGCCTCTAAAACAGCGACTTTAATTACACGAGCCCCTCTTCTGAAGTAGTTTCGTATCCCTTGGGTTATCCAGGTGTATAGAAGTGGTAATTCCAAGTACTAAGATTTTAGATAGGGGTGTCTAAATATTAGTACTCTGTCGACCATTTTCATCTCAGACTATTTTTTGTAGTGCATATAGCTGGATTATCTGGATATTCCACGCACAAAAATCAATTTTACAGCTGTTAAACCATCTCTAGCTCGAATAAGTGCAGAAAACAAGTTCCCGAAAACGAAAAAAAATTTTTTTGATCAAAGTGGACAACCACCTGGCTTGATTGGTGCATGGATTATCCAGTATAACTAAGATTGGATTATAGAAATATACTTTAAAATTGTAAAAGCCTTTCACAGGGGGTGAAATGTCCTGGGGGTGAAATGTCCGTATCCCAAAATAACCGTAAAATTAAGAATGGTGGAGAAAATTGCCTGTCCCCGTAGGTTACTCCAAAAGAATACTTAAAATTAGTTTTGTCTCGAAATTTAATTATTATCGCTCGCGTTGGTCAATTCAATCAAATGTCGGTTACGAAATCATTGTCAGTGTTTCAAAATACAATCCTCTTGTTATTCTGTGTTGTTTCATCTGAAATCAAATCTTCTATTTTCAGCTCTTATCTGCATCTCTTCGATTCAATCTATCAGGGCAAAATGGTTGGCAAGAAAGCTATGAAGGAAGCAGCTAGTGGAAACCATGTGTCAGTTTCTTCCCGTGCTGGTCTGCAATTCCCGGCTGGTCGTCTTCGCCGTCTACTCAAAAAGGGCAACTACGCTGATCGTGTGGGAGCTGGAGCATCGATCTACATGGCTGCCGTGCTGGAGTACCTCTGTGCCGAACTGCTTGAATTGGCTGGAAACGCTGCTCGGGACAACAAGAAGGCTCGAATCAATCCGCGTCATTTGCAGTTGGCTGTCCGCAACGATGAGGAACTCAACAAGCTCTTGGCTCATGTGACGATTGCTGCTGGTGGAGTGTTGCCGAATATCCAAAGCGTGCTCCTGCCAAAGAAGACCAATGAGTCGTCTGTGGGTTGAACTTCTTTGTTGCCATTATCGTTGTTACTCGTTAGTCCAACGGCCCTTTTAAGGGCCATGTCTCATCTGTTCTGTTGCAACATTTCTACTTCTGAATAAAATTGTCTTTTCTCTATCTTAAGAAGTGGTTGAAACATGATTTCGAGCGAGTATGGCTAAAATTCAGAAATCTTTGGCCAATTTTCAGAAATCTATGGCCAATTTTCAGAAATCTATGGCCATTTTTCAGAATTCTATGGCCAAAATTAAAGGTTATGGGTAAAAATCCCCCGCAAAAATCGCCCTAGCAAAATCGCCCGCAAAACTCTCCCCAGAATAGAAATTGAAGTGAGGCAAATGTATTTCAAAACCACGGTATTCTGACGAAAATCATGTCATGAGCACTATTTAATAGTTAAAAACGTCCCAGTACCGATGTAAACCGCAGTACCGAAGCATGAAACGAGGTAATGACCTTATCACCTGGTGGGTCTAGTATAGTCATTAGTTTAACTTACAATACCTAAAGCTAACTCGCAATGCCTAAAAGACCTTAGCTGCTATGTAGGTACCCTAACCAACTACTTAACGCCACCTGGATACGTGATAACTGGATGTTACTACGTAAGTATCACTGCCGAGGTAGTACTAGAAAATTGGTGTTTGCTGCCATCATAGAAGTACCACCACCCAGATTTCACTACCTAAGTTCTACCATTTCAGTACAACTATTAGGGTGCCCTACTACCGATTCTTGGGGAAGTTGAATTATAGGTTGTTGCTATGCTAAAGTAACCAAAATAGGAATTTCGGCTTGAGTTCAGAATCCCCCCCCCCCACGGGACTGATCAGGTGGAGGAGATAACTTCATATTCGTGTTTCTCGACCCGATTTCTTGAGAAAGCCGCGCGTTTTTTTGGTTCTGAGAAAAAAAAAATTTTCAAACCACAGGGGGGTATCATGGTTTTTTTAGTCAAAATTTGAAAAATTTAAATTGGCGCCTTTTGAATTTTAAAGGGAATAAGGGCTGTATAGGGAGGGGAAGGGATTAAAAGGGGCCACTAATCACAGAGGGCCCACTAACAAGAAGATGTTGAACATAGTTTTGAATACTGGGGCTATCGCATAAATAAACTCTGTTATGCATGCTTTTTCATGCATCCAGAGTCACTTTCGAGTGATTGGTGTGGAAGGTATGTGAGTGTGCGCATCGCAACTCCAAGCCTCCTGCACCCCCGAAGGGGGCGCAGGGGGCTTGAGAGTTAGAGATGCGCGCACCCACTTACCTTAGACATGATTCCGAGAAGTACTCTTGACCATAAAATGCATATAGAGTCTTTTTTTGCCAAGGCCCAGTTGAAAAACATGGTGAGGCAGTTGAAGAATATAGATAATCAAATTTATAATGTTCTGCCATAAAAGTGGCCCCCTTTTATTCCCTTCCCCTCCCAAACAGCCCTTATTCCCTTTTAAATTCAAAAGGCGCCAATTTAAATTTTTCAAATTTTGACTAAAAAACCATGATACCCCCTGTGGTTCGAAAAAAATTTTTTTTTCTCAGAACCAAAAAAAAACGCGAGGCTTTCTCATGAAATCGGGTCGAGAAACACGAATATGAAGTTATCTCCTCCACCTGATCAGTCCCCGTGGGGGGGGGGGGATTCGTCACTGCAACCGGAATTTCGAAGCTGTTTGGTTAGAAAAATTGGTGTTTGCTGCCATCATCGGTTAAGATACTTACATAGTAGCCTCAGGTACCCTCAGGTAGTTAAGGTATTTTCCTAGCTCGATGCGGGGATTCCAAATAGCAAAACCGCTATTTTGGTGTTATCAAACCGTATTTAGGGTCCCAATTTTGACTAACATATTGATAATATTGACAATAATTTGCTTATTTTACGTCCGAGTCCGTGAATAAATGTCAATTTAACTTCAATTTTTATTCTGGGGGATTTTTGCGGGAGGATTTTTACCCATAACCAAATTAAATACCACCTAATTATAAATTGAAAATTGTCAATTTTTTACTGTTTTATTCAGTTTCTCTCACTGGGCGTGCTATCGTTGCTCCTGTTGATAAGTGTTTTAATGCAGTTTTGATAAATTTAAATTTATTATTTCAAAATATGGAATTTTTAAATCGGGGCCCAAATGCGATGTGCGCAAATGCGTAGTAACCCTCTTTGCCACATCGATTTCCCCAGGAAAATCGATGGCAGTGGTTAAGCTACCTAGGAGCTTTGTGGCGTAAAAAAAAAGAAAAATCGGAAATCGACCGAGCAAGGGTTTACATACTTCAATTTTTTTAAGGTGGCCGAATTTTTTTGCGCCACCCTTTACACCTTTCATTTATCATACCCATGCTTTGAATTTTTATATGGTTACTCGTGGTTACTTAACACTCCGAGGGCCGACTGCGGCAAGTGCCCGTCGTGAACCGGTTTTTCATGCTGATACCGAATCTATCATAAGAATTTCGGTAAATTGACGTTTCAGCGATTTTTTTTAAACGAGAAAACGTTGACGCAGCAGAATTTCAAGAAGCGTGATTTGAAGAGGGAATGGAGTCTTTGAAGAGGGTCACATACCAGTTCGTGGGTGTTCTTTGAGAATGCTACGTAAATCCTCTTGGTCGAATAATTTCTTAGAAGTCTATGTGTCACTGAATAGCGGAGAGATATGGCTTTCTAATGGGCTATTAAGCTGACAACACAACTTTGTGCATCCAAGCCCTAATGTCAGCCTTCAATTTTTTTCGAAATTTTGACTTATTCATATGAGTGGTCATAATTATATGTATATGCTAAACTTTTTCAAATAGCTATTCGCTATTCGAAAGCCCGAAATCACACCTTTTAAATGGTGTAGGCCGGCAGGACTTGAAGGTTAGAGATGCACGCACTCCTTCAAGGGGCGCTTACCTTAGACATGACTCCTGGAAGTACTCTTGATCATAGTGAGGCAAATTTTGGAAATTCGGACGGCGTCCCGTCCCCGTCTTCAGAAATTTTTGCCGGCCGTCCTGCCGACCGTCCATTTTCAAAAAAATTCCCGTCCGTCATGCCGGCGGTCTAAAATCTTGTCGGCCGGCTCCTTCGTAGCCAGCCGGCAGCCGTCCATAACATAAAATGTCTTTTGAATACTCGAATGGTAGTAGACAATCATGCTCATCGTAATTATTGCATTTTTTCTTATAAATCAAAATTAAACGAGCGTTCAATAAAGCTTCTTCAGTGCCCATCCCAGAACGATTTGTTATTCAGTCAAATTCAATGCCTACGTCATAGCGTCCTTTAAATTGGTCCTATTTCGGTTCGAAAATTGGACTGATTTCTAAAAAATCGGTGCTATAATCGGTCAGAAAATCCTTTTAATTTCTGGAAAGCGTTTTATTAGGGTAGTGGTTAGGGTACTGGTACCCGCCTCTCAAAATATTCATATCTTTAACACGGTCAAGGCCGACCGTGACCAGCGTTGCTTTTACTCAGAATTTCATGCTGAGTAATTCTGCGCCGATGGCATTTTGTAAAAATGCTTTTTCGCGTCAAGTTTTAGCTCCGTAAGTCCAATGTTATTAATTTAAGACTCGGTTTAATTTTTTTTTTGAATTTTTTTATCGAATATTCGAAAATAATTTGAAAATTACCGGACAACACAATTTTGTGCATCCAAGCACTAATGCAGCGAAAAAAAGTTTCGCGTCAAATCATTCTTCTTTTTATTTGTAGGGTTGCCGAATTGAATTTTCGAAATTGAATAGTTTAATTCCATATTTGGTACTTTTCCGAATATCGAATCGAATATTCGAAAATTTCAAATACCGAATATCGATCGGATATTCGACAACCCTATTTATTTGACTCTTTGATACATTGACATGAAGATATGTCCTCACTTCAAAGCGCATTTACTGTTGCACCAGATGAGCCACTGAGATCAATCTAAAAGTCTTTGAAAAAAAGATATGGCAAATAAACCAAACCGAGTTTTAAATTAATAACATCAGACTTACGGAGAAAAAATTTGACGCAAAAAAGCACTTTTTAAAAATTCATCGGCACAGAGTTACTCAGAATGTAATACTCAGAATGTAATTCTGAGTGAAAAGCGGCGCTGGTCACGGTGTTAACCGCGTTATTAATGTGCACATACCTGTTCCTCAAACGGGTATTTTTCTTCTGTTGCTAATCCTCCATGTTGTCTCACATACTCAAATGCCTAAAATTGAAAATAAAAAAGTTCTAAAATTAATTTCCAAAATTAACCGAGTCCATGTTGCCACCATTACATCCAGCATTAGGCTCTCCTGTAGCACAATCTACCAGTTGTTGTTCTGAGAAGGACTTCAAATGACCAGTCACTTTTTTGTATTGAGCTTCTAGTGCCCCACGCTGCTGAAAGCCCAGCAGCATCCACAATTTCCCTGATAAAGATTCAGTTATTTCTATAGTTGTCAAATGGACAAGGCCAGACAAACTAAATATAACTGGCAAAAGAATTTAAAATTGGCAGTCAGACCATGGCTCTCGGACTTTTTTTAAATAAGGATATTTGCTAAAAATAAATATATTTTAGAGTATTTTACCAAAAATAAGCTACCGTATTTGTTCTAATAGAAGCCCACCCTCTAATAGAAGCACACTCCCGCTCCCTATTTTTAAATAAGATTTCAGAGTTAGGGCCATTTTTTGATCTAAAATTTAAGATTTTTAGAGGGTTGAAATATATAAGCACATGAGCTTTAATTAGAGACAACACGGTATTTTATCCAGTTCTCACTGCTCTTTTGCTATTAAAAAGTGATTCTCACTTGAAATTCAAAAAAGGATAGGATCCTAAATAATGAAAAATCTTATAAAAAGCCTAGGTGAGAATGAATTCAAGAGAGTGACGTTATATAAAAACCACTGTTTGCCACTTCAATTACTGCGAAATGCTCCAAATTGAAAATTAACTGTTCAATGATTTTGATAACTGTGGATCCGAGTGGATCCGATCATGTGGATCATCTTAAAATTATTCAAATAATATTTTGTGATTTAAAACTTTCTTTGATGATATACAGTTAGCAGTGATTCGAAAAAATCATTGCACAGCTAATTTTTAATTTGATCTGAAAGTGGCAAGACGTGCGGTACTTACTGTGTCATTTTTTAAATTTGCGCCTGTTTTAATTTTGACTTTTTTTTGCAGTTCGTACAGACGCTGTTATATTGTTAAAAAGATATTCAAAAACATGCACCAAAGACATTATTTATTTTCACACATCGTAAGCATACTTATAATCATACTTATCGTAAGCATACTTATCAGCCTAAAGCCATAAATGTATAATTGGCAGCCAGACATTTTCTACTATAGTAGAATTGGTCGCGCGACATTTTCTATTATTTTTCGGTGAATTTCGGGCGAAACAACCGAATTTCACCGAAAAATAATAGAAAATGTCGCGCGACAAATTCTACTATAGTAGAAAATGTTTGGCTGCCGTATAATTTAGATCAAAAAGTATGCAAAGTTAAAATTAAAACCCAGAAAAAATATCGCTCAGATTAAAAACATTGACGGTCCAAACCATTGATGTTGGTAGATTCGTTATCTCAAGCAGGTCCTACCTGCATTTTGACTTCAGTGACGTAGCCTTTATCTCGCCAATCCACATGATCAGGAATTTCCCCACTGTTTCCATAGTCATTTTGGTCATAACTATTTTCAGAAGCTTGTCTTTCTTCCTTAATACACTTTCTTTGTTCTTTTTGACGTGTTTGTAGTTGTTTCTATTGCGATATTTTTCGAATGGCTGAAAAAGTTAGCATATAAAGCTGCCAAAGAGCAAGTTTTCACCATGTCGGCTAGATTATTAGTTTTAAGTCTAAAGTGAACTAGTCCTTGTACATGCTTTTGGTTGTGTTTTTCAATAAGTTCTTGAGCAGCATCAAAGGCAGCCTTGCGCTCTATTTCTTCTTCGAGACTCACGTTTTTGCCTAGAATTTGAAAAAAATAACAAAATAAACTATTTGCCGTATTTACTCTAATGAGGCTGCCCACTCGACTTTGAGGAGCTATATCTCAGCCTAGAGTAAATATTTTGCAAAGCTGTTTTTTGCGTTTTATTAACTCCCAAGAGTTCTGGTTGAGCACACAAAAATCTCAAGGTCAAATTCCAAATTTTCCGATTTTCGGACATCCAAAAAAAAAAGCTAAGGCTGCCGGCTCACGGGGTGTCAAACACGTCGAAAAGCAAAATCGACACTTTTCTTGTCGAGACAAAAAGTTTGATAATGATCAAGTTTTTAAGTTTGGTGCTACTTATGTAGTGGTATTCTGGAGCGTTAAGCGAATACATTAAATGCTCTAATATAGCCCCCGGGGCTCTATTTTTCGATTTTCCGAAAATCTTGAAATTGTCAATGAAAAATGGCCTTAACTCTGAAATCTTAGTCAAAAAATGGGGAAGGGGGGGGCTGTATTAGAACATTTACGGTAGATCCACAAATGAATTGGTCTACACTTTTCAAGTTCGTGCATTTTGATAAATTCTGCGGGAATTTAAATTTTTTAGTCTGAAGCAACCAAACCAAGTGGTCGTCCACTTGGTGCGAATTTCTTTTTACGTTTTATCATGTTCCAAAACCTGATTTCTGGATGAACTCGGACAGGCATTCACTGATTTAAAAATAGTGTTTGAACGTCTTCTAAGTAATTTATATGTACTAAAAACGATAAAAAAGTTGTTTTGCGATATTTTTCTACATTAAAAGATGATTTTTCGAAAAAATTTTTTTGACCAAAATTCACTTTTTGCCTTGGGGGACCAAGGCAAAAATTCGAATTTTGGCCAAAAATTTTTTTTAAATATTCAATTTTTATGTAAAAAAGTGTCAAAAAATAACTTTTTTATCGTTTCTAGCACATAAAAATTACTTAGAAGACGTTTAAACACTATTTCTAAATCAGTGAAAAAACCGCCCCCCCCAACCGAATAAGTGCCTTTTTGGCTTGGTGATTTCACCCACTTTTCGCAGATTAGCCTTGATTTTTAGACAGTGTTTCCAAAATAAAAATTTTCATTTCCTTTCTCATTTTCATTCAAAAATTTTCATTTTCCTTTTCTATTTTGGAAAAACTGTCTAAAAATCAAGGCTATTGGGCTATTAAGGTGACCTTCTGCAATTAAATGTGAATACATACCATATTTTAGTTTGAATTGCTCCCAGTAAATTTTTGTATTGGTGGATGTGTCGAAGAAGCGTTTGAAATGTTCTTTTCTGGTTTTATCTCAGTATTTATTAGAATGTCATCCACTGCATGTGGGTTTGAACATATACTTAAATTTATTACTTGTCATTATCATTACGAAAATTACTTACACAACTAGAGGAAAAACCAGAGCAGAAACAAAAAATTAATAGACTCATTTTAAGCAAGAATAAAATTTTATCAAGTATTTTAAACAAATTGCTTGATAGACGTCACTGAAGAAAAATTTTTATCTGAGTAATTTTTAGTTTTTAAATTATATGAGAGAGCGCAGCAACTAAACAAACTTTAGCAGATTGCAAAAGAGTTTTTTTTTCATAAAACTACTAATGATGAATAATTTTTTAACAGTTTTATATGGCTGAATCAAGCCATACTCTAGAATGTGCAAAATGGAAAAGATTTTAAAAAGTTTTTTTTTAATAAAACGAATTTATAAACAGCAAAAACAGGTACTAACTTATGCCCCTCTCCCCAATTTTAGTACCTACTGGTTTAAAAACCCCTTTCAGAGGCGCAAGGGGCTTGAGAGTTGGGGTTGCTCATGCTCACTTACCTTCGACTTGAACTAGGGGTAGGGGGCCAACCCGAGCCACCCATGACCCACTTTTTGAACACATATGTTGGCCCTAAGTATATATTATGAAAGTTGAGATTCTAGGCTACAAAACGTGTATTGAAATTTATAGAAATTAAATAAAAGTTTTGAATAGTTTTTTTAAAAACAACTTTATTTTTACGTCGTCCGGGCTGAGCTGTGGTTGGAGTGTGGCTGTGTGAGTAAACCCTGTGTGAAAAACGGTTTTAACCACTTTTAAGATCATTTTGAAGCCCTTAGAATAATACAAAACATGTTTTTAGGCTAAGAAAGACGGAAAGAAATGTTTGAGAGAAAAAATTTGACCAAAAAATAATATTTTGACTGAAAATTCCGAAAAATAATAAGATTGGAAATCCCAAAATAAGAAGAAATCTTAAAAATAAGGACGTTTGGAGCCCTGGACCCGTAGTCAATATCGAAAAAAATTAGACTGATGCTAATTCGGCCATGTCTCGCCCATTAGTCAACTTTACGAAAAAAGGTTTTCGGGGTTTGAAAGAGAATTTCCGTGACTTTCAGATGAGATATAAACTAGTCCCAGCCTATGTTATCATGGCTAAGATATATTGATTTTATAATTAGACTCCGAATTAGACTTCTAGAAATCCACTTTTTTAGTTGGGATGCTAATTGGCTGACTGCTTGCAAAATATTTTTCTACTCATACTTGTGGTTACTTTTATTGCATAAAGAATATGTTTCTGCACATTTTGGTATATGACAGTTAGAGCACGGGAAAACGGAAAAAAAATTTACGGCGAAAAGTATGCCGAAAAATGAAAATTTAGAGTTTAGGGTGCCCTATAGCCCTATATTTATAAATTTCATTTGCGCTATTATAGAGACGAAAAATATGTTGAAACTAGAACCAAAATATAAAAAGCATCCAAAATTTTTCAAATATGCATAACGCCAAGGCGACAACCCTACCACTAAATACTGATTTCCCGCAGTAAATTTGAATTTTAAACAAAATACTAATTTCGCGCAGTAAATTACTGATTTCCCGCAGTAAATTTTGGATTTCCTGCAGTAAATTTCGCGGAATTCGAATTTTATAGTAAAAAATGGGCATTACTTTTTTTGGACAATACTTTTTTCTCCGACTAAAACACTTTTTTTTCCGACTAAAATATTTTTTTTTCCGACTAATTTCATTTCCGACTAAAACACTTTTTTCTCCGACTAAAATACTTTTTTTTTCCGACTAATTTTCTTTTTTCTCCGACTAATTTTGATTCTCAACACGAAATCAACCATTTTTAAAAAATTTTTGTGTGAAATTCAAGGTGGGCAAAGACCAGATGGCTGGAGACCCACTCCGGAATGGCCAAAAAACCAATAATTTTGGCCTTTTGGCCATTCCGGAGTGGGTCCTTCATTTCAGCCTTTGCGCAAATGAGTTTTGCGCAAATTTTTTAAATTCAAAGGTTCGAATCCTAGTGGTAGCAGATTTTTTTGAATAACAACGATAAACTAGTTTTGTAAGACCAGTAAACCTCAGGTTGGATAGGAGGTCCACCTGGTACTCTTTTTGAATAGGCATTCACCTCGAAAATCCGATATTTGGATTAAACTGAAAGTAATTAAAAATCAATATACCCTATCCAGAATCGTGTCCTGAACACGGTTTGTTAAGACCAAAATGCTGTTTTAACCACTGTAATATCAATACCGTGGGTAGTTACCCACTCCAAGGTGGTCGACCTTAAACCTTTGTGGATTATTAAGAGTAAGCAAACAAATTTTGCATGCCAAATCAGTCCAGAAAAAAGGTTTTGCAACATTAAAAACGTAAAATTTTTTTTGATCCAAGTGGACGACCACTTGGTTTTGTTATACCCAGGTAGTCGTACCCAGGTTGCAGAACTCAGGTAAAACTCCCGGGTAGGGAGCACTTGAACTTTACCCCCACATTTTTTGCCTTGTCCCCCCTGTTGTTTTTTTGTGATCTTTAGGCTTAGGCAAAAAATCACAAAAACAACAGGGGGGACCGAGGCAAAAAAATTGCGGGGGTATAGTTCAATTGAGATGTGGGTATAGTTCAATTAGCCCCGGGTAGTAATATTTTCGTCTTGTAAAGAACTTAAAATTTAAAATGTTTTTCTATGATCCAACTTCAGTTCCACTGGATAATCTACGCACCAACTAAACCAAGTGGTCGTCCACTTGGATCAAAAAAAATTTTACGTTTTTCATGTTTCCAAAACTAGTTTTTCGGACTAATTCAGGCATGCTGGAGATGGTTTGATACTTGTGAACTGCCGTTTTTTCGAGTATTTTTTGAGTATTCGGCAATAATTGATTTTACCAAAACTGGATTTTACCAAAACTCAAGAAATACCCTACAAAACGGTATTTTTACCAATATCAAACCATATTTAGCATACCCGAATTAGTACAGGAAACAGGTTTTAAGACCAGGACCCGTACTAAAAACAAAAAAAATTAGACTAATGCTAATTCGACTATATCTCGCTGATTAGTCAACTTCACGAAAAAAATTTTTTAGGGTCGAAAGAGAAACTCAGTGGCTTTCAGATGAGATATAAATTTCTTTCATAATATATTAGCATGGCTAAGATATATGGATTTTCATAATTAGACTCCGAATTAGACTTTTAGAAATCCACTTTTTTAGTTGGGATGCTAATGGCTGATTGCTTGGCAAATATTTTTCTACTTATTCTCATAATTACTTTTATCACGTAAAGGATATTTCCGGCGCATTTTGGTATATGACAGTCAAAGCACTGGAAAACGGATAAAAATTTTACGGACAAAAGTTTGCTGAAAAATGAAAATTTAGACTTTAGACTGCCCTAGAGGTGGCTAAAGTCTAAATTTTCATTTTTCAGCAAACTTTTGTCCGTAAATTTTTATCCGTTTTCCAGTGCTTTGACTGTCATATACCAAAATGCGCCGGAAATATCCTTTACGTGATAAAAGTAACCATGAGAATAAGTAGAAAAATATTTGCCAAGCAATCAGCCAATTAGCATTAGCAATTTTTTCTGTTTTTAGTACGGGTCCAGAAAAAGTAAAAAAGTTTTTCTCCAAGTGACGACCACTTGGTTTGGTCGGTTAAGACTGAGAAATTTAAATTCTAGCAAAATTTTCACTGAAAGTGAGAGTCAAAAAAGTCATTGGGTACCCTGAAAGTGAGAGTGCGAGTGAAGGTAAGACTGAGAGGCAATTTTTTCTATTGGGTACAACACTGAGGTTGAGAGCAGTGCTGTAAATGGCACCAGTGCGGCACCGGCACCGGTGCGGTGCCTGGTGCCGAAATTTTGGAGATCGGTGCCCGGTGCGGTGCCTGGTGCCGAAATTTTGGAGATCGGTGCCCGGTGCGGTGCCTGGTGCCGAAATTTCAGAGGTCGGTGCCCGGTGCCATCATTTTAGAGGTCGGTGCCGAACCGGTGCCGCACCAGCAAGTGGTATGTATCATACCGGCAACAGCTAACTAAGTTATAATTCGCCTCGAAACAACACAATAATGTCGATAACATTGTTCATTTTTGCAATTTAGCTGAAAAATTTCAAAATTAAATTGATAATTTTTTTTAACATATATAAAAAATGTCCGGTGCGACACCGGCACCGCAGCACCGGCTCCGCACCGCCGGTGCCCGGTGCCGAAAATTTGGAGGTCGGTGCCCTTGTGCGGTGCCTGGTGCCGAAATTTTGGAGGTCGGTGCCCGGTGCGGTGCCGGTGCCTAAATTCCAAAATTTACAGCACTGGTTGAGAGTGAAAGGCAGAGTAAGAGTGAAAGGAGAAATCGCTCATTGGATACGTGGCCTTACAGGACACGAAACTACTCCAGGACTGGGGTTTCTATTTTAAATCGTGTTCAGGACACGATTCTGAGTAGGGTATGATACCTTCAAAGTTATTCCAGTGAAGAAAAAATAATTTCTGCTACCATCGGGATTCGAACGTGTAACTTCAAAAAATTTGCGCAAATGAGTTTTGCGCAAATGAGTAGTAAAGAAATTTTCGAGTACTTGACTCGATGCTCGAAACTCGAAATTTTCGAGTACTCGACTCGATACTCGAAGCTCGAAAAATATCGAATAATACTCGAAATTACTCGATTTCGAGTACTCGACTCGACAACCCTAGTTTTGGCACTTCAAAAGCATTCTCAATTTTGGTTGGCAAATTTTTGTCGGGCAAATTGTGTCGTGTACCCGATGTCATGGTTTTTTAGTCAAAATTTGAATAATTTAAATTGGCGCATTTTGAATTTTCAAAGCGAGTTAGGCTGTATTGGGAGGAGAATGGAATAAAAAGTGGCCCCTTCATGCGGTACGTGACATTTTGATGCCGCGCCGTTTTGATGCGCGGACATTTTGATGCCGCACAGAATTCGTCCTACCATACGAAAATGTTTTACATATTATTGTGGCCGGCCGTCCTATCACTTTTGTTTGGAAGGACGAATTCGGTGTGGCATCAAGATGTCCCGGCATCAAAATGTCCCGGCATCAAACAGCGCGCATTAAATGGCGTGTCCGACTTTTATGGCAGAGAGCAAAAAAGGTAATTTTTGTATTATCCACTGCCCTACCATTTTTTCAACTCGGGCTGTGGCAGAAATAGACTCTATATGCATTTATTAACAAGAGTACTTCTCGGAATCATGTCTAAGGTAAGTAAGTGCGGCACATCTTTCACTCTAAAGCCCCTGCTTGAAGGCTTGGAGTTGAGATGCGCACACACCCCACACTTAGAAATTGATAAACATGGCATAACTCCTCAATGAGGACTTAACCACTTATCTGTTCCATAAAGTGCATTTAGGTGAAAAATTCATATAAAGGTGTTGAGCATGAGTTTTTAGGGGCGGAACTATTATTTTAGTTAGTGTGAGATAACAAGAACTAACGACGAAACGGCCTGAGGACGAAACGGCTGAGGACGAACGGCCCCAGGACGAAACGCCAGAGGATAAAACGTCCTGAGGATGAAACGTCGCGTACCCACTACAGCTTGCGTATCCCTCGAGTCCATGATAATACCTGAACAAGCAAATTACATGTAAATATCGACTGAGAAAAGGAAACAGGTCAAATCAGTGGAGGAACTACGGAAATTAGTCCCAAACAATCATGCTAATCGTCGTTACTAGCCTTGAGCAACTAATAATTAAAAAAACGTGGATTTGGGCCGGAAAAAAGTATTATCCTTATCGCAAAAAGAAAAAAATTCTTTGAAAAATAACACTATTTGAAATTCCCGCCAAAAAAATAGGCGTAGTTAGACGAAAAGTCCTAGGTCTAAAAAAGCCTCGTTAGGACTAGGCCTTAACTCAAATTGGCGCGGGACGGTTTTGGGACACCTAGTCATCAAGGAAAAGGCCTAGTTAGACCGAAATCCTCATCCCTACACCTCGCACCGTCCTTCCATTGTGGCCAATGTTATCAGAAAAAAAAATTCGTCGCTTCTGAAATATGTTGCCCCCAAAACGCTACTATAATATATCCATCCCCCAAATTTAGGATTAGGTCTCAGGCTCAAGCCCTGAATAGTATTAATATCAGCTTTTAAAAAAAATCAAAATAGTGGGTTTTGTACCTTTAAAAAGTGGAAGCAGGTCAGTTCGAAACGGTTTTTTCAAACATCTTCATACTTTTTCAAACAAAAGTTCTTATTTTCAGCGAAAAAGTTTTCTGACGTCCTCTAGTAGCCGAAATTTCCTCAGGAATCCGTATAAAAAAAAATTTCAAAAATGCTTGTGCGCTGAGATATGACCCAAGTTGAATGGTGCATATTGGCACTCCAAATTCAAGTCATATCTCAGCACACAAGCATTTTTTTTTGAAATTCTGTTCTTTTGTACGGATTCCTGAGGAAATTCGGCTACTAGGGGACGTCAGAAAAACTTTTTCGCTGAATAAGAACTTTGTTTAAAAAGTATGAAAATTTTGAAGAATCGTTTCGAACTGAATGCTTCGAACTGACACCGTTTCGAATTAATCGTACACCTAAAATTGTTGTTGGGTGGGGGGGGGGGGGGGGGGTAGAGATGGGGTATATCCAGTAGCTTTTTTGGGGTTACATTCAGTAGCGTCATGGTTTCTTCAAATATAGTGTTTAACGCTCATGTCATGTAAATATTTCACTTTTTTAAGATTTGTACCTAAAATGTAACTGGTTCATAATGCTCTATTTAAGCGCTCCATTGTCAGCTGTATCTCAACGATTGAAGAATTGATGTCGGTTATTCAAGAGGTTTTTTATTGCTCTCATGTGTTTTACCTATATGCCATTTTAGAAAACACTTAAGCTGAATTTTGACAACTTCTACACGCGCCGAAGCTGCTCGGTCTTAATGACTTGGAAAAAGAGACAGTGAAGCATTACGAAGGTAAGAGATCGAAATAGTGGCAGGGCAGTTTGATCAATTGCTCCAGATGACCAGCAGGAAGCGTTTGAAAGGTAGCTGTCTGCTGGGTTCGTGCTAAGCTGTCGCCATGTCGGATGTGAAGCTCTTTCTTTCTGGCCACAAAGCGGATCAAAAATTGCCTGATAAAGCCTAAATGCGCCTGTGATGTACCTGATTTCGTTAGAATTGATCAAGATCATGCAGAAGAATGTCTCTTCTACGGGAGACTACATGCACAACAGAACCAGGTATGCGAATTTTCATATTTTTCTAAGCGATGCAGAATCACTGTTAGTTGGATGACTCAAATCAGTGCGTTGTGGCTTTTTGACAATTCACATAGCGTTTCGTTAAGTGCATTTCATGAGCAATGATCCAACCATATTTGCGTATTTTTAATAGAAAACTCGTCATCTTTGCTTTCCTTCACGTATACTTTCCACACACTTGAAAATTCGATTCTTATATGCGAATAAAGATGGAAATTTTGACTTGAGCAAATTGTGTCCCTGCAAATGAATTCATGTGACTAAAAAGCAGTAAAATAATTTTGGAAAAAATTAATTATTGTGAGTTTATCTGTGATCGAAAAAAGTATAAGATAAAGGTGACAGCTATAAAGTGATGCAGTGTAAAAAATTCTTTGAAGTTTTCATTGCATCGGTATGGTTTTTATCAACTTGCCTTCTGAAATTCTATTAGAAGTGTGCAACTTTTTCGACTCTGAAGCCATCTCAAATTCATTACGCTAAATAGAAAGTTTTCAAGCATTGTTCAACTTAGCTCTTCATTCCGAAACAGAAAAGAAAAATTCAGGTATATGCTCTTCTTCCACCTAGAGCTTTAACATTCTTTTGCACCTGCAGCCGGTCTGTATGCAGTGCTATTTGAACCAGTTTTTGGTTAAAAATACCATGTCTAAATACCGACCGGTCAATTTGCAAAATATCTAAGCAGATTCAGAAATTCGAGAATTTGTTTACATAGAAAATTCATTATGTGGAAGGTCATATGGCTTCTTTTTCAAAAATACGTCTTTCTTATTGAGTCACTATAACATAGGGAAGCTTATAAGAAGAGTTATTTTAAAGATGGTCGACTGCAGTAGCTTATATTTTTACCTTAAGGCCTTCATCGATCAAATTCGCAGCGTTGAACAGCATTGTCCAAACAAGCTTCTTGCTTTGTGTTTTCCATGTGGCTGGTCTGAGCAAATTCGAGATGGTTGCTGGTTGCTCTTCCGTTACTCAAGTTGAGAAAAAGCTTTTGGGCATCCTTCATGCTTTCAACGTGTCTGTAGATCCGAAGACAGTGGCTTTCTACGATATAAACGACTTTTCTATGGTGGTGAAGGATACTATGCTGGACCAAGTCAGTTTCCCTAAACCAGTCTATTACATGAAGTACATGCCCAAGAAAGGGATTATTAGTTGTTCAATCGTCTGAAAACGGCTTTTGTGTATCTAGTGAATTTAGTTGTTTTTGGATAAATATAGATGTTCTCTTTGCACGGTTACTTGTCTTTTTGCAGTGTTGCTACTCATTGCGCAAAAATCCGTTTTTGCGGTGAAAATACGGGACACGGACATTTCACCCCCGGGACATTTCACCCCTAGGACATTTCACCCTAGGACATTTCACCCCCTGGGACACTTCACCCCCAGGCCAAAAAATATTACATAAATTATTGCAAATTGATTTTTCACCCTATGTATCATTGCGTTAATATACTTTCCCTCCAAAATCGCTGTAATTAGCCTTTGTTAGGGCTTATGCAGGGTAGGCCGTTGACACTCATTGGACTCCACCTCATTTCAGCCCATAATGCCATATTGTTTTAGGTCATGATAAACCTCTAAGGCATTCATTTTTATTCATTATAACTGGTACTATGTACACTTTTGAGAATCTGCTTAATACTACTAGTCATGCCTTGGTTTTTCATTAATTTTATACAGGAACCAGCTGACTACTAGAATCCGAATGATTGTAGTAGTCATCTAAGTATGGTTAATCCACGAAAACATTTTTGAGAAGGCTGTATAATTAGTCTTTTTCGTTCTGTGAAAGGATTTTACAATTTTAAAGTATATTTCTATAATCCAATCTTAGTTATACTGGATAATCCATGCACCAATCAAGCCAGGTGGTTGTCTACTTTGATCAAAATTTTTTTTACGTTTTGGGAACTTGTTTTCTGCACTTATTCGAGCTAGAGATGGTTTAACAGCTGTAAAATTGATTTTTGTGCGTGGAATATCCAGATAATCCAGCTATATGCACTACAAAAAATAGTCTGAGATGAAAATGGTCGACAGAGTACTAATATTAGACACCCCTATCTAAAATCTTAGTACTTGGAATTACCACTTCTATACACCTGGATAACCAAGGGATACGAAACTACTTCAGAAGAGGGGCTCGTGTAATTAAAGTCGCTGTTTTAGAGGCTTACTGTTCTAGAAAAACCTATTTTATGACTATTATTCAAAGAAAAGTTATGAGGCTGATACTAGCTTTAGTTTAATACAGTCTACTCTCGTTAACTGGCACTCCAATAAACTGGCACCCTCGATAAACTGGCACTTTGAAAAAGCCCTATTTGGCTGGCCGACAGAGAAATTAGGCAAAGTAACATCCCACTAAACTGGCACCCCGATAAACTGGCACCCCAGGCTGGTCCTCAGGGGTGCAGTTTATCGAGAGTAGACTGTAATGGAAAATTTACGGAAAGGGGCTTTTTCCACCCCAATCCATTGCAATGTAGAGTGTGCTGGACTTTGGCCGCGCAGCGTCCAATAACCTTAGTTGTCAGCGTAAAAAGTGTAAAATAGGTCAAAAATAAAAAAAATTGGCTTAGAGAAAAATACTCTTTGGAAGGGGTGCACTTGGGGTGCTGTCCTTTACTGTGCAGCAGGGCTGTTCAAATTAAGTTTAGCTCTTCTCATCCTCTTCCACCCAAAATTTCGTCTCCATCTTCCTCATCCTTCTTCCGGTCGGAAGAGGAAGAAATTTCTTCCCTCCGGAAGAATCTTCCGGAAGAGTGAACAGGTCTGCTGTGTAGCAATTAAAAATGATCCACGAAATTAAGGATATTGCTACTATACGTTAGATAAAATTGTTATTCAAGGGGTGAACTGTCACAGGGGGTGAAATGTCCCGGAGTGAAATGTCACGTACCCGGTTATTTTTATTCGATAGCTAAAAAATCAGCAATTTTTTCGTTACAAATGTTCATATACGTATTTCTTCTAATATAACCACCGTGGGTTTATTTTAGTTTATTTTTCAAACCCCTCTAGGGGTGTGGTTTATAGAGTCATTTTGAGATTTTGGTGAAAATCTAAGACCAAAAAGTGAAATCGGTAGAGCCGCAGGAACTAAGAAAACGCAAAAAACAGCTTTGCGAAATAATTGCTCTGTTCCGAAATACACACCCTGGAAGTTGAGGGTGGGTTTATTAGAGCGGGTGGTTATATTAGAGGAAATACGGTAAATTTATTCTAGGGTTGGGTGATGGTCGATTAGTCACCGATAATTACCTCATTAGAGACTAGAATCTTGGGGCTACCTGATGGTGTTATCACTTCTGAAAAAGTGCTAAAAAATTTACCTCTTTGATCAAAAGATAAAAGTTGGCGCGGAATTCTCCCCGTGCCGTATTTTTGATTGTACATGCGAAAATTTTTTTATCGGAAGCTTAGTCTTTATGCATCTACAAAATTTTGAAATAGCATGAAGAAAAACAGTTGTGAAAGTTTAAATCAGTGGAATTTTTGGGAACCCTGTATTTTGCCTGATTACTCATGGACTCGACCGATCAGCCGATCCCGAAATTTTGATCGGGATCCGAATTTATCGGATCCCGACGGGATCCCGAATTTTTTTTAACGCAATCCCGATCCTGAATGAATTTTCATCCCCAATCCCGATCCCGAAATCCCTCCGAGGCTGAATGCACAGCTCTACAAAAACTAGTAGAAAGAAAATTTAAATTTTTTTTGAAATTTTTAAAAAATGTTTTGCCTGGTTGGACCAGCACTAATAATTGTCTTTGTCTTTCTAAGCACTGTGAAAAATGAACTAGTAGTTATTATTTTGAAGGATGGTAACTGCCATTCTAAAACTAAAAATTACTCAGATAAAATTTTTCTTCAGTGACGTCTATCAAGCAATTTGTTTAAAATACTTGATAAAATTTTATTCTTGCTTAAAATGAGTCTATTAATTTTTGTTGGTCTGCTCTGGTTTTCCTCTGTTGTGTAAGTAATTTTCGTAATGATAATGACAAGTAATAAAATTTAAGTATATGTTTCAAACCACATGCAGTGGATGACATTCTAATAAATACTGAGATAAACCAGAAAAGAAACATTTCAAACGCTTCTTCGACACATCCACCAATACAAAAATTTACTTGGGAGCAATTCAAACTAAAATATGGTATGTATTCACATTTAATTGCAGAAGGTCACCTAATAGCCCAATAGCTTTGATTTTTAGACAGTTTTTCCAAAATAGAAAAGGAAAATGAAAATTTTTGAATGAAATGAGAAAGGAATGAAAATTTTCATTTTGGAAACACTGTCTAAAAATCAAGGCTAATCTGGAAAAGTGGGTGAAATCACCAAGCCAAAAAGGCACTTATTCGGTTGGGGGGGGGCGGTTTTTTCACTGATTTAGAAATAGTGTTTAAACGTCTTCTAAGTAATTTTTATGTGCTAGAAACGATAAAAAAGTTATTTTTTGACACTTTTTTACCTTTTTTTTTGTGCGGTGCCGGTGCCTAATTCCAAAATTTACAGCACTGGTTGAGAGTGAAAGGAGAAATCGCTCATTGGATACGTGGCCTTACAGGACACGAAACTACTCCAGGACTGGGGTTTCTATTTTAAATCGTGTTCAGACACGATTCTGAGTAGGGATGATACCTTCAAAGTTATTCCAGTGAAGAAAAAATAATTTCTGCTACCATCGGGATTCAAACGTGTGTAAAGCGATGTAAAGTATTCGCTCTATGCTGACATATTAGTAGAGGTGTGCATTTCGCCCCGAGAGGGATTTCGGATCAGGATTGAGGCCTTAAAAGAATTCGGGATCGGGATTACACAAAAACCACAAAATTATGTAAAACAAAAATATCTGGCCAAAATTATTTTTAAAATGCTCATCGGGTTGGCAATTTTCGGGATCGAGATTTTCAAAATCGATGGGGAGGGATTCGAGATCGGATTCAACATCAAAATCCTCGGAATGCGGTTCCCGATTCGAGAGCGATCCCAATCCCGTGCATACCTCTAATATACAGGATGGCCCGAAAAAGTTCGGAAAATTAAAAATTCAATTTTTGAAATTTTTTGATCAGAAACTTTTTTCATTGTTTCCATGCATATCTTCTATATTTCCTGTCCTCGAAATCGAGAAGCGCAAATTTGAGAAAATAGAGTATTTACAAATTTTTTAACGGTTATCTTTTACAGTCCCGAACGGACTTTTTTCTGGTCCCGGTGAAATTTTTGAAAAGTCCCTGTCCCGGTCCCGAAATTTTTTTCTAAAAGTCCCGTCCCGGTAGTCCCGAAATTGAATATTCCATCACTAGTTATAATGAAAACAACGATTTTACGAATCAAATTTATCCCTTATGAGAATTGAGATAAGATATACGGTAGATACCTTGTTGGTACCCGAAAAGACTAGGTAAGACCACCTCGACGATTACCTAAATCATGGGTTCTGCCATCTAAGAACAATTGCGAATGTTGTTCTAGAAGACTTCTAGAGGATTATGGTCCACTACTTGAGTTATACATCTTCAATACAACTATTAGACACCTAAACAGGAGTTTTCTCGGGTACTTCAACTACAAGGTGTGAATATAAATGTTAGCAGAAATTATTTCCGTGTTCGAAAGACTATCTGTTGAGAATAAACAGTGTTTATAATAAACGCTAGAAAAAGCGTCAAAACATAGATAACAGGCAGAAAAAGCGGCAAACCAGGTAAATCAGCGGTAAAATCATTTAAAAAGGTTGCGGCAGAAAAAAGCGAAGTCGCGGCAGGAAAAAGTAAATTTACGGCAAAATAAAGTAAATTTGCGGCAAAAAAAGTGAATTGGCGGAATATTCATTTGCGGCAAAAAAAAGTAAACTTGCGGCAGAAAAAAGTGATTTTGCGGCAACAAAAAAGTCTTTTTACGGCAAGAAAAAGGTTTGCCCAATTTTTTCTCGCTGTAAAACGACTTTCCACGCAAAAGAAAATATGCGTTGCGGCAGAAAAAAGTATTTCTGCGGCAACAAAAAGTATTTCTGCGGCAAAACCTTTTGCGGCAAAAAAAAGTCTTTTTACGGCAAGAAAAAGTTTGCCCAATTTTTTAGACAGTGTTTCAAAATGAAAAATGAAAATTTTCATTCTTTTTTCATTTTCATTAAAAAATCATTTTCCTTTTTTATTTCGGAAAAACTGGACATTATGTAGTTTGGGGGCCACCCATTTTTTGTGATTTTAGTTTTTGTTCAGTTTTTGATTTTTTGAGGCTGTGTACAAACAAGTTTTTGTTTTATTTTTTAAGGATAATGGCTGCAATTCCTGAGAATTTGGTTAAACTTCGCCTTGCTAAGTCAGACTACGATCCACCTGTTCTTCAACAATTGAAAAACATTAATTTGTATCAAATATACGCGATGATTCAAGCGACTGATCTTTTTCATGAATGGCTTAAAGACTTGGGTTTGATCTTGCGTGAAAGAAAATGCGAATGTGGCAATTACATGAAAGTATACTTGACTTCATAAATTTTGCTGTTTTGTAGTTATAGTTATATCAACACAAAGAAAATCTAAAAGATGGGAATGCAATAAAAGAGGTTGCAGAAAGCGCATTGGCCATATGTCGGAACATTTTTTGAGAATGCTAGTTTGGATCTAAGTGAAATCTTTTTGTTTTCCTATTTCTGGTGCTACGGAATGGATTCAGTAGAAACTCTTCAGCGCGAATTCCGCAGATCTAATGGTATATAAGATTTTGCATATAAATACTAAAAATGGTTTTTTATGCAATTGTATGTACCACACTTGATCATCACACAAGATCGCATTAAAAGAAGTACGGAGCGGCCGAATCTCTTTTCACATCCTATATTCAATGAATTTATCTGAAGAAGGAATTTAAAGAGCACAGAATGTATGAGTTGTGGAAGTTGATTGGAAGACTGTTTCCATGCACTTAAGGGAATAAAGATTTATGTTGCAAAAATAAGCTTTTGATTTTTCGCAAAAAAACACAAAAGGTGGCCCCCCCCCCAAACTACATAAGGTCCAAAAAACTGTCTAAAAATCAAGGCTATTGGGCTATTAAGGTGACCTTATACAATTAAATTTGAATACATACCATATTTTAGTTTGAATTTCTCCCAAGTAAATTTTGTATTGGTGGATGTGTCGAAGAAGCGTTTGAAATGTTCTTTTCTGGTTTTATCTCAGTATTTATTAGAATGTCATCCACTGCATGTGGGTTTGAACATATACTTAATTTTATTACTTGTCATATCATTACGAAATTACTTACACAACTAGAGGAAAAACCAGAGCAGACCACAAAAATTAATAGACTCATTTTAAGCAAGAATAAAATTTTATCAAGTATTTAAACAAATTGCTTGATAGACGTCACTGAAGAAAAATTTTTATCTGAGTAATTTTTAGTTTTTAAATTATATGAGAGAGCGCAGCAACTAAACAAACTTTAGCAGATTGCAAAAGAGTTTTTTTTTTTCATAAAACTACTAATGATGAATAATTTTTAACAGTTTTATATGGCTGAATCAAGCCATACTCTAGAATGTGCAAAATGGAAAAGATTTTAAAAAGTTTTTTTTAATAAAACGAATTTATAAACAGCAAAAACAGGTACTAACTTATGCCCCTCCCCAATTTTAGTACCTACTGGTTTAAAAACCCCTTTCAGAGGCGTAAGGGGCTTGAGAGTTAGGATTGCTCACGCTCACTTACCTTCGACTTGAACTAGGGGTAGGGTGTGCACGGGCCAACTCCGGCCGCCTGTGACTCACTTTTTGAACACATATGTTGGCCCTAAGTATATATTATGAAAGTTGAGATTCTAGGCTACAAAACGTGTATTGAAATTTATAGAAATTAAATAGAAGTTTTAAATAGTTTTTTAAAAACAACTTATTTTTATGTCGTCGGGCCGGGCTGAGCTGTGGTTGGAAAAATTAAATTATTTTTTAGAAATTATTCAAATTCTGTGTATTTAATTCTTTAAATGTTAATACACGTTTTGTAGGCTGGAATCTCAGCTTCAATAATATACTCTCAGGGTCGACGTATGTGTTCAAAAAGTGGGTCAGGGCAGGCCTGTGCAGACCCCTATGTAGGGGCGTTAAATCGGAGGGCCGTTTTATTGAATTATTTTTTCGAAAAGGTTCAAGGGGCTGTTAAATGGCTAAACTAAGCCCTGTGTGAAAATCGGTTTTAACCATTTTTAAGATCATTTGAAACCCTTAGAATAATAAAAAACATGTTTTTATGCTAAGAAAGACGAAAGAAATGTTTGAGAGAAAAAATTTGACCAAAATTAGACTTTTTGCACTGAGAGACCATGCTAAACCACCCTAAAAGGGTATCCGGATATCCCAAAAAATGGAATTTGAACACAATTTAGTTAACTGGAGCCTACCGCATAAATAAACTCTGGTATGCATACATTTTTAATGCATCCAGAGTCACTTTCGAATGATTGGTGTCTAAGGTATGTGTAACTGCAAGCCCCGAAAAGGCGAGGCATGTAGGGTTGGTAATGTTTAGCGTGAAATTCGGCACCAGAATGTGCTTATATGACATACAATACGCCATTGCAATGTTAACACCTCTGGAGATATTCGGTAGGGCCAGTGTCCTAGATCATTATTTGTTAAGGTGCAAAAAAAATTAAAAATTTATTTTTTTCAAATGAGGGCATATAGACCGCATTTTGCCCCACAATGATATAGTGTATGTTTTCTCTAAGCCAAAAGAGTCCAAACGACTGCCGAAAATTCGAGTAACTTTTTTTGGCCAGAAAGGGGAGTTAAGTTTATGCCAAATGATGGTCTAAGACATTGGCCCTACCGGAATATCTCGTCGCCACAGGTTCCCGTTCCCGTGTTAAGAATTTGATTTAAAAAAACATCCATTGTTTTTTTTTTCTAGCTTCTTAAGTGCATCATGATTCAAGCAATGGTTGTGTTGGAATTTGCTTAACCAAGAAAAATATATGTTTCATTGCTCATTTGCTTTTTTGTGTTAAGTTTCTGAATGCATTTCGCTATTTTTTTAGTTTTCACCTAGAATTTGTATTTTAAAACCAATTTGGACCAAGGAAATTTTTTTCGAAATGAAATTCACCACCATAATCTTGAAACCTGACACCGGATCCGTGTTCAGCATGGTCATATTACCTTGTGACAGTCCTCTTAAACTTCAAAAAATGCTATCAAGTATCGAATTTCGCTCAAGACACCAACCAAAATTTTTTTGGGGTGGTATTTAGTTTTGCCCCCTAATTCGCTGAAAAAAAGCCCCTAATCAGAAATTGAAAGTTTTTTTCTTGATTTTTACGTATATTTTTGTCGTGTAGCCAGGCACTCAACACAAACTCTATTGAATAATCACGGAAATGTACAGATTCAGTAGTAAAAATGAAGTAACTTTTGTTTTCTCTTATTTTTTCAAAACCCTGAATTTCTTTATTCTTGAAATCATTCAGTGTAGTTTGGTAGCTCGATGGAAAGCTAAAATCTTGGGCTACACAATAGTTTGAAATTTTTATTGAAAATAAAAGTGAAAGTTAAGAAAAAATTCAATGTAAAATTATGGGCATTTTTCCATAATTAGTGGGCGAAATTAAATATTACCCTGTTTTGTAGAGCGACAATGCAATACAAATACAATGACAATGCAATACAAATTTGCTCTTTGTCGTGCGACAATGCAACAATTTTGCTTTATTAGGGTTTTCGGAGAGTTTTCACGGGGTGTTCACCTAGGTGTACATGGTTAGCGCACCCGATTAACATGCACAAGTTCAAATTTCAAATTGACTGCTAAATTCTGAATTCATTTTGAGACAAAAAATATTTAATTTGTTGCATCGTGAGCCACGATTTGTCGTGCCACGATTTATGGCACGACAAAAATCAAAGAAAATCATTTTGTCACGCGACAATTTTTTTTCCATATTTGTCGGGGAAAAAATAGTTCTGATGTTGCTTTCTCTGGTCGTCCCTTAAAAGTTTTCAATATTTAATGCATTACAATTTTAAAACACAAAAGACATTATTCCAACAAGCGAATAAAAAATCAACACCACAGGTTGACAGAAATAGATTCATTCTTCTTTTCAATTAAATGCTTTAAATATCTGAAAAATGTTATGAGTTTGCAGTCACTTGTACATTAGGCTATCTTTTCAGCGATGAGTATGATAGCGCTAACCATTTCATTGATTTTGATGTGGGCAAGAAGTTGTCAACAGTCAGATGTGATGTGCAGAGACCAAGCTGCTGGCGTTGGTCAGTTTTTTCATTTTATGAATTTACCGTATTTGTTCTAAAAGGCGCCTGACCTAGTTTTGGAAATAATTTTAAGTGTAACTTAAGCTAGAGAATAGACTACAACACACTACAGGATGAACAAAAAACCAACATTTTTTGAAAAATTCAGTTCTAATTTTTTTAATTTTCGTTGTTTTTTTGTGAGCAGTGTGTCATGTATATTTTTTGTGATATCTTTATCTTAGGTAGCTCCCAGGTAGCTTAAACATTGTTATCGATTTTCTTAGGAAAATCGATGGGGCAAGGGGTAAGGTACACCGATTTTTAAAATGCAATGCAACCCTAGACGGGAACGGAATTGTTGTGGTTATTACTATGTCGAGACTCGTCTGTAATACTACTAGTATAAGATTGTTTCAAAAGTTCACTAGTAAAAAACACTATACATAAAATAAATACATAAAAAAAACTCTTCTGGCTCATTTATAAACGTTGTCGTTGGAAAAAATGTTTATAAAGGCACTTTTACGCCAACGACGACCTATTCATTAAAAATTCAACGACAAAGCCAATGACAAGGAAGATTTTTCTTCCAAATTAGACAAATTTTGCATTTTAAATCAGAATTTTGAGGATTAACTATATTCTCCGCACCAGGGCTGTACCGGATATCCGATATCCGACATCCGATATCCGATATCCGGCACTTTTTGACATCCGATATCCGGTATCCGATATCCGAAAAAATGGCCAATTTCGGAAAAAATTTTTAAAACTTTTTCGAAATTTAGAAAAATTTTCAATTTTTTTTCAAAATTTCATCAAAAATAGCCGATATCCGATAACCGATATCCGGCACTTTTTCATATCGGTATCCGATATTCGATCCGATATTTTTCCATATCCGGTATCCGATATCCGATCCTATATTTTTTCGTATCCGGTACAGCCCTGCTCCGCAAGTTTTCCCTCGAAATCTCGACTGAAAATGAGAAATTTGTCCAATTTGGAATTAAAAATCTCGTTGGACTTGCGTCGTCGTTGCCGTTGGCGTTTTCGATGGATTTTTAATGAAAGAGTCTTCGTTTCAGTGGTCGTTGGCGAAAAAACGGTTTTATAAAAAAAAAATTCCAACGACAACGACGACAATGACAACGACAACGTTTATAAATGAGCCAGAAGAGTTTTTTTTATGTATTTATTTTATGTATAGTGTTTTTTACTAGTGAACTTTTGAAACAATCTCATACTAGTAGTATTACAGACGAGTCTCGACATAGTAATAACTACAAAAATTCCGGGTCCAATACTTTCCAGGCCCATTTTTATTAAGGCTTTTTAAAGTTGTGCTTTGACAGTCTGGTCCCTAATATCGCAAAATATTTTACGAACAAATAGCTGAAAATTACGAAAATCGTACATTATTGATACATTAGATTGCGGCGTTAAAACGCTGCTGCACAAAAAAATATTTTTTTTTGCTTAATTATGCGTGGCAGAATTGTCTCCGACAGAGTGTGAGTTTTTACTCCAATGACAGGGCCCATTTAAGAAAACCCTAGGGTTGGGTGAGGGTTGCTTCATATAGCCGCGTATACCTAATCAACAGAATCTCACACCTCTAGAAAAACATCTCAGTTGGTTTTGTCGAAATCGATTTTTTTAAAGCAGTGATATTTTTTCAGGGTTGGCGAAATGTTACTTTTTGGGTCACATTGTGACCTTTACAAAAAAAATTGGGCGCTACTGGAATATACCACCCAATAATTTAGGCTCTGGCTTAGGCTTAGGCTCAGGGCTTGGCAATAACTAACAGAGGCTTATACACAACTTTTTTCTTCAAAAATGGTGTTTTTAGGTACCCTCCGAAAATTGTTGGGAGGGTATATTACAGTAGCTTTTTTGGGTGGGGTATATTCCAGTAGCGTCAAATTTGCTTTCACGCCGTGTTTTGTCATACATTCTATTGGCTCACCTAATACATCTAAGTACCAGTATAAAGACATTTTCATTGTCTTTTCATTGAAATCTTCAAACCGCATACTTCAATTTTAAACACCGAAGTAATAGGAGGATTCGTGAAATTGTGCGAAATTTTTTGTGACTCTAAATGTGATCTAAAAGTAGTACAGTCGTACCTGGATAAACGGACACCCTATGGTCACCCGACTTGGTCAAGTAAACGACATTTGTTGGAAAACGTACCCCCGATAAACAAAAACCTTTCGTCGGTCCCGAGGGTGTCCGTATATCCAGGTTCGACTGTTATCTTGCCAACCCTGTAGTTATGGTAAATATTGTTTCACTTTAGAAGGAGTATTGCTGTGCAATGGACAGCCCTATAGTGATGCAGTCATCCAGCTGTATGATGTTGACACAGGTAGACAGTTGAGTCATGCATCCAAACCCAAACATTGTGATTTGTTTCAAATGGATGGCCGGCCTGATGTAAACCTATAGTGGTTGAAATCTAACTGGCCTTTGGTTCAAAAATTTGGCGCTAGTAGCGAATACGCCCCCTCCCCAAGCATCCGACCTTTAAAAATTGCTGTAACTACCCTTGCAAACAACAAGTTTAGGCTTAGCCCTTAGGCTTATGGTAGCCAGCGTACGGAAGTTGTGACTAATGAAGAGTTTGCGCACATTTTCCGGGTCTGGGACATAAAATTGGTAATTTTTACTAAAGTAAAAAAGTGAAAATCGTTGGGGGGGGGGTGGGGGGTTTGCATTTCGCTACTAGCGTCAAAATTTGAACTGTGATTTTTCATTTTTCATTGGATTTGTTAAGGACCTGACCCAGACGATAAAATGGACCAGAAAACGCCGGATTTAAACGGCAGTTCCTAGTAGAAGGCACCGCTTGCGAGCTGAGCACCATAGATCCTGAAGTGCGCATCCTACATAATTGTGAGGATGAACAAAGGGTAATTTTGTGTATATATTTGGATTCAAACATACGAAAAGTTAACAAATTTAGCCTTGCTACCGCAAACTGGTTGTCAAAATGCCGGTAGGTTTTCGAAAATAGCATACTGTGTATTCTATGTTCGCCTGGGTCACCCAATTCAGAGGGTAGCCGGAAATAAGTGCACTTAGGCAAGTTTTAGCCCTGAAATACCCAGATGTTAAAATAAAATTCATCCCCAGAAAAAAATATTTTCTAAAAAAAACATGGCGAAGCACTGTAGCAAATTCCAAGTTTCCCTAACTGAGGAAAATTGCGTGAATTCCTCAGTCAGGTATTTACCTTCCCAGATGGCCTAAAAACAGTCCAAATCAATAACAAACCACTGTTCCTACCCTAAAATTTTCCGACAAAACCGAAAATTATGGCTATACTCTGCCTTTCACTACGTCACTCATAGCTATGTCTATGACCTTACGCCCATGAATTTTAAAACACTGCTGCAAATCATGGATGGCGAAAACGGCAAAAGGGGGGGGGGGGGGCTAAATTAGAGACGGGGGCTAAATTCTTTGGATCCTCTCTTGAGGGGCTAAATTAGGGGGGGGGGGCGGGCTAAATACAGGAAATACGGTAATCATTGAACTTCTGTACGGATTTTTCAGCTTGGTTTCTATTACAAACTTTCTAACGAAACAAGGCCAGAATTTAATTTTAGGCATGGTTTGTTAGAAGAAATAAAGAAAGAATCCACACAGAAGTTCAATTATAAGGAAATTTTTTGAATTGGCTGGAGGCAGTGTTTCCAAAAAAACAGAACACAGAATTAACCACAGAATTTTTAAAAGTGCTCGTAATTGTGTTTTTTGTATGGTATTTTTGCTAATTTTTTGTGCGTTTTGTTCAGCGTTAAAAGTTGCGGTAGGGGACCATACGCGTTTCGCAAATTTTCCACTAAAACAGCAAGAAAATTTTAATTTTGTCTTGAAAAAGTCAAAAACAGAATTCTGTTTTCTGTTTTTGACTTTTTCGGGACAAAAGTCAAATTTTCTTGCTGTTTTAGTGGAAAATTTGCGAAACGCGTATGGTCCCCTACCGCAACTTTTAACGCTGAACAAAACGCACAAAAAATTAGCAAAATACCATACAAAAAACACAATTACGAGCACTTTTAAAAATTCTGTGGTTAATTCTGTGTTCTGTTTTTTGGAAAACACTGGCTGGAGGCAACCGTTGTTGGACTCCAACAACGGCAATGGCCTTTAAGCTTGAAAACTTTTTTGTCGTGACACGCAACATTATAATATGTAATGAAACTTCACACATTCTCCCATACAGTCTACTCTCGTTTCACGCCACCCCGGAACTTATCTGATTGGATATCAAATAGAACAAAGAAACTATGCTCTTGGTTTACGCTACCAAAATTTGGTTCCGAAGGCTGGCGTAAAATCGAGAATGATTGTATGGGTTGTATGGGTACTCTGATTGTATGGGTACTCAGAGAAGTCGTTTTGTTGAGTAAAATGGTGCATTGGCAACCGACATTTAGCATAATTTGTGCAATTTGTCAGCGGACATTTAGCATAATTTTTCGGTGTGATTCGGTTGTTTCGCCCTAATCATGCCGATAAATTATGCTAAATGTCCGCGGACAAATTGCATAAATTATGCTAAATGTCCGGTTGCCGGTGCATTTTGTTATTATCTCATCCGCGTTTCTAGACGAATAGCCTGGATTGAGCAACTGAATTGAGAAGAGACCTAAAAAGCAGCTACAATACAAACATGTCATCGGTTTACAAATCCAGCGAAACAAAGTATTTTTTCTATTCGATCGCTTATTAAAACGATAACTTTCATCATTCAAGGGGTCTGCTTTTGGTGGAAAGTGATGGAGAATCGGGCAGCAGTCTGAATGAAATTGTGCTTGTTGGCTTTGGCTCGTCCCTGGGATCTTCTATCGAACCTCTCGACATGCAGTCTGACGGCTTTAGCGAAATCGACCGACGCAGCAGTGACTCCGCTCTGAGTGAGCTGTCCAGTGGTGCTGTCGAGAAAAAGCAGGGTGGTGGAATTGCTTGCTGAAAAGTTCAGTTGGAAGCCTGAGCGGAGATAGTGGCCATGAAACACTCATTAGCGCTCCTATCGCTGAAGAATATGAAGGAAATTTGGTTCCGTTGCAGCTGCTTCTTATCGGCGAAAACACTTCAGCCGATATCCGAAGTAAGAACATCGGGAAGAGTTTTCATGGTATCCCTCTCTGTACCACGTTTATTCTAACAGTAAAATGAGTTTAGACTTTTACAATCTGGGAGATGACCATCTTGGCTCAGGTGCATATGCTTGCGTTCGCACTGCCACTTCAATTGCTACTGGTATCGAGTTCGCCGCGAAGCTGATCAGCAAGCATGTGGATGGCCATACTCGCGAGAGTATCACTTGACTTGTTGGAGTAGGTTAACTTTCATGCTTTGTTTTTGCAGAATTCTTCGTGAAGTGGAAATTTTCGAGCAGTGTCGAGATCATCCTAAATCATCCAACTGATTGAATGGTTCGAAGATGATGATTACTTCTACATGATTTTCGAGAAGATGCATGGTGGACCGTTGCTTACTCGAATTCAGCAGAACGTGTGTTTTATGGAGCAGGAGGCGGCAAGTTTCTTCTGTGTCGCTAGTCTTATTCCTCTTTCATAGTAGTATTTCAGGGTCTTGTTACCAGGACATTGCGAATGCTTTGAAACATTTGCATGACAGAGGGATAGCTCACAGGGACGTCAAGGTGAATCTAGGAATTTTTCATTTTGGTTCGGTATAATGAATTGCATTGAGCCGGAAAACATTTTGTGTACTGATCTCTGCAGTGTTTCTCCTGTGAAACTTTTGCGATATGGACTTGGGTTGTTGATTATACTTGTGTCCAGTATTATTCATAGAAGGTTTTAGCTAGTTTCAAACGCGTCAAGAAGTCTTGTGAAGCTGTGGTGATTTGGATGAGCCCGATTTTCAGTCTGCAGTCGGGAGTGCCGAATTTCTTGCGCCAGAGGTGGTCAATGCTTTATTGGGGATCCCAACTTGAAGATCCACGGTTACAATAGTCGGTGTGACATGTGGTCCTTGGGTGGGTTGGTTTCTGGAACTTCAATAATTATTTTAAATCTTCGTTGCAGGTGTCATAATCTATATCATGCTCTGCGATATGCTCCTTTCTTTGGTAAGCGATAGTCTCAAACTATTGCTCATTAATCATCTCGGTCTTCACAGGTGAGTGCGATCGTGAAAACTGTGGATGGGATCAAGGTTATTTCCTTTTCTCCTTCGCGCTTAAATGAAATTGTTGCAGGCTAGATGTCCGGATTGTCAGCTTGCTTGTTTCAGCGCATTCAGGAGTTGAATTGGCTATCCAGGTTTAACATTGAGTTATCTTTTGCATCCACGTCGTTAGGGATTTTAGATGAGGAATGGAAAAATATTAGCGATGAAGTGAAGGACCTGATTGATCATCTATTGGTATCTTTTACCATTTTTTGTGAGATACAGCATCACACATTCGATTTAGGTGCTTCGAGACGTCTAGCAAGCGATACAATGCGGAATGGTTATTCCTCAGGTGTTATGTCACAGCTTTTATCCCTATTCTTCTAAGATGTGCTGAAACATCTTGGGTCGTTCATGCTGCGCCTATTTCAATACAGTTCTCCAGACGGCAAGAACCTGTCCCGAAATGAGTCACGGAGAGCTCAGCAGATGAACCAGCTCTTCAGAGTAAACTTTTATACCATGCTTGTTTTTAAACTGTATAATCAAGATATGTTGTTTAGATTTTCAAGTGTCCAGCAAGCAGTCTTCCTTTCGCTCTGATGGCTGTCAACTGTGCTCGCTGCTCTAAAATTCAAACGCCAGATTCTTTGTTGTGAGCGAATTCTTCCAAATTATTCTATGGTTGTTTGTATATATTGCTGTCTGTTTTGTTGTGTCTCCCTACTTCAGCACAATATTCAGTCTTCTGCTATAAGTGTTGTTGTTCATCTAGACCTCTGTTGTCTGGTGTATCAGTCAAGTCTATTCTGTTCGGCGGATATTGTTTTTGTCTGTCGATGCCTAAAATGTTACTTTCATTCTGTTGTTTTAAAAATGATCTTGGTCCGTGTACAGAGCTTACACTGCGAACCTCGATAAACCGGCGCCCCGATAAACCGGCAGCCTGAGTCCAGTTTAGCTGACCGAACTGAGAAAATCAGCAAAACGACACCCCGATAAACCGCGCCCTATGGTCTGTCCGCACAAGGAAATTTCGCTCGATAAACCGGCACTCTATTACAATTTACCTTAACACGGGAAGCCCTGACTGTAAGATCGGCTCATTCTGGTTGCAAATTTTCACGGAGAATCGGAATTGCTGCGACTATTTTTCAAAAAGGCGGTTTGGGCTTGAGATTTCGAACCATTTCTAAATGGTGTTAAATCTGGCTGGGTAATTTCATAAAACCCAGGTGTGTCTTGAATATTTGTATACACATGGAAGTAAAGCTAGGTCCCAAAACATTTTAATCTCACCGTTCAATTTAATCAGGTTTTTTAGCTGTAGTAACTTTTCCCAACGAACAACCGACCGCTG